>JAMKCH010005120.1:0-49070 GCA_023653785.1 Ophioderma brevispina
ATGTGCAGATCTTAGTGCATATCCGATTACGAAGACGACGTAAAAATTTTTGCTATTTTGAAATTGCTATCCCACAATTCCTGCGGTGCCATACACAACTGTGAATTGAAGGCTATGAGTTGAATTGCTTACTTGATATGCAATTGTCGCACAACCTTATCAAAACGGCCGGGTCGGGAATCACCATTTTTTTGGAACAAAATTCTCAGTATTTGTTCGCTAAATGTACTGCCGAAGCAATATTTTGGGACCAAATCAGACGAACTACAACAAATGCCTTTATATGTGCAGGTTAATAATGGGTTCATACACGAACACCGTGATTCCTGTTGTGTGATTTGTCACGGATTCCTTCCTTACAAAAAAGATCCTGAGAGGGCACTTCCAATGGCTTGTTTTTGAAATGCTGCATAGACTTCGGCACTACCGCCTAGCTATAATCATAAGTTACATTTCAAAGACAAGTCGCTGTGGGCGTCATTTTGCCCCAATGCCTACAAACCGCATAATTATCTCGCCATTGTGGAACCCAAGTACAAGATGCTCAAGGAATTTGGGTGTCAATATGAACCTCGGCTAGAGGCCAGAAGGAAGGAGCATGACCCCTGACAGGGTGACTTTACTTGGATCACAATTAGGGGATGAATTTTTGAGGGCATTAATCTAGCAGTGAATCTTGTGACAAAGGACCCAGTTGATACAAGATGGTTCTCAACATGATATTCGTCCACCCGGAAGACCTTCCATTTGATGGAGCTAATGGGGAGGATACAATGTTGACAGGTTTACAAACAGAGTTAATAAAACTTGAAAGTAGGTTGGAAGGAATAAAGGTCTACAACAGCAACTTGTTTGACGGCAATATCCAGCCTGCAATGGCCTGCAAAAAGAAGCATGTAGTGGTCACCAAGCCAATCATGCATAAAAAATTCCCATTTGCTAATCATGAGGAAAAACAAGATGCCCTTCCTTTGTATGGATGACCTTCAGATACAGAATAAATAAAGAGGTATGTCAAGGTCAATAGAGAGCTTTTAAAATCCCTGATGGATGGTTCTAGTTGGAAAAAAAATGACATTGTTGATGATAAATCCGCATACATTGACTTTGATGTGTTTCTGATTTTCTGGAATTGTTGTTCGGAACAAATTCTTTCATCATGCCTGAGAATGGTCATATATGACCTATGACCCCAGTTTTTGTAATGATTGCATGTACCAGAAATATGGCCGAGCCCAAGTCAGAAGACATATGTCAGAAACTGGGAGGGATATTCCACAGCACGCAGAGTATGTATTGTTAAAATGCATTTCGTGGTCCACAAAAACCTCATCCCCTTGAATTTTTTATATCATCTGAACCATTTTATATCATCTAAACCAGAGCCTTATAATTACCCATGTCATACCTACTTTTAAGAGCAAATTCGTCGTATCTGTAAGAAATTTTTGCAATTTTTGTGGTATTCTCCTGTCTGTACACCGTACGAATTACAGCACGTGGTCTATAATACAAAACCTCAAGATCGCAATTCCCTGAAATTAATGAAGAAGCTTTTCTCAAGGATATCTAGTTGAACCATGATAAAACAAAGGTGCTGGAATCACATGCACCTTTACGTTGTCATGTCTAATAAGACAAACAACAAAAGCTACTAATTTTTTTTCTCTGTTTACAATATTTAGTTGTGATCGTTGATTTCATATTTTTGTTGTAGGACATCGACTCGACCTCGACCATTGCAGACTCCAGATCACATTCCAACACTGTTGAGTTATGATGCATTTGAAAATGTTGAGGTCATAAATGCAATTGGGAAAGGACATCAACATGACCAAGTGATTCAGCTTTCCCATTTCATGAGGCACAAGAGAACCAAGTTGAGATCAGAAAGGAGGAAGTCAATAGAGCAAAGTTGTGACTTGAAGAAAAAAGTCAAACGTATCCTGCAAAAAACAAGAATTTAGAAAGCAAACAGTGTAGCTGCACAGAGCAAGAAAAAATCACTTACGGTTCCCGACCGTGAAGTTTCCGCTGCTGTGCGTTTTGTGAATGGGGCCAAAGGTCACATGAGGTCCCCAGATCACCAACATGTCACCCCACCCCAACCCCACCCCGTCCCCACCTTCCTTTCCACCAAGTTACAATCATCGTAGCCCTTACAAGAACTCAATACGGCAATGTGCAAATAATATTAAGGGTTCCATATTTTTGAGACCGCTAAGGTCACATTAGGGCACAAGGTCACATGAGGTCACCAACATGTCACCCCACCCCGCCCCTCCTTTCCACAAGTTACAGGCATTGTAGCCCTTAACGAACCTCATACAGATGCAACATAAGCGATAAGAGTAAGCAAAGTTGTAACCTTATTGGAACATCAGTTTGCTAAAATAAATTCCTGAAAAGTGGCCCAAGAGAAAGTTGACCAGCTTTGTAGTTAATAGATCATTCCTTATGATTCAGAAAAAAAATATCAAAAATAATAAATTAAAAATTAACAAAATTATTTTGTTTATTTTTGAACAAATTATGCAAATAGTAAATTTATTTTCTTATTTTGAGACACCCTGTACCAACCACAAGATTTCCAGTTATATGTTCTCCCAGACTACATTAGCAGGGGACCTATGTGAAGAGTGTGCGCTTCGGATAAAATTGTTAATTTTTGCACACAAGTACTTTTATAAGCGAGGAATGATCATCCATAAAAATTGATGGAAGCCACTTGCCAACCCCCCTTAATGGCCCCCAGCTTGAGTTTCAAAGGTTATACAAGGGGTCAACAATTTTAAAATGTTTTTGAAATGTGTTGTTAAAAGCACACCATGGTGTTTGTCTGGTCACAAGGATTCCCAAAAAGGTTAGTTTACACTATCTTATGGCTTATAGTTTCGAAGTTATGGGTAAAAACTGTAAAATGGTGAAAAAGTCAATTTTGGTGGTGTGTACATGGGATGGGTCCAAAAGTTTAACAACAAGTTGCTTTGATTCAGTTAATAATATGTTGTGCAAATTTGTTTTCCCTAGCTTAAAAGGATTGGAAATAAGGACCGTTTGCCCCTTATCTTATGCTTAGTTTTCACGTTATCCAACAACAAAATAGGTCACAGGTCAATAGAATCAAAATAGCTGCCATAAGCCTGTTGACTTTATTCGCCATTGGTTAATGACCAGACACGTAAGAAGTCAAAAACAATTCCTATAATTTCATTCTACTATGAGCTAAAAACAACATTTTACCCACATTTTACAAAAATTGGAGCAACTTTTAATTTTTGACCCCTGTACAAACCAAAATTGACTGTTTTTTTTTAATTTATTTATTTTCCATTTTTTACAGTTTTTATTTACCCACCATTTTTAACTCCCATAATTCCTAAACTATAGTCACAGGTAGTTTAAAAACTATACCTTTTGGAATCCCTTGTAACCAGACAGACTACATGGGCTGTTGCTTTTCAGACACAATCGGAATCATCTAAAAATTTACCCCTGTGTAAACAAACCTTGAAATCCAAAGCTGGGGGGGCCATGAAAAGAGTGTGGCAAGTGCTTCATCAATTTTTTTTGATTATCAATGTAACTAAGTCACTTAGTGTCCCAAATTCCACATTTTATCGGATTTGCACACTCACATAAGATCTGGTCACTACAGTCCCTCACTAACAAATTGTAAATAACATGATGACCTCACCCCAGCCCAAAACAAATACATACACATTTATTGCGATTTTGACAGCTGCTAAAATTTTTGAACCCATAGTTGAACTAGTGCTTTACTAATCATCAGAACCGTTTAACAATAAAATTAGTTTACAGAAATGTGGTGGAATACAAATTCGAGATAAAAAAGTAATTGAGGGCCACCCCTCGAGAAAGCACATTTTTATTGTAAGGCGCCATTCCCATAGAATTTTGGCCCTCAGCCGAGAGACCTTCGCTCCACGGACAGTTCGCTCGCCAATGTTCGCCCGGTATGGGCAAGATGAATGTTCTTGTCAATTCCTATCTCGTGCGTGTTATAAATTGAAAGGGAGCGACATTTTCGCTCTGGCTGCTCGGCCATAAAAAACCAGGAGTTAACGGGCCAACAATACCCAACCAATTAGCAGTAGCGATCGATCAATAAACCACTTGTCAACTCTGTGTGCGTTCAGACGGGCGTGTATGCTCACATACTTGTATAAATGGGTGCAATGGACCAAAGCTGCAGTTTTTTTTTTTGGCTTCTGCTTTTCAGTATTTTTTATTTGCGTCGAAATTTGCAAGGCGGTGGAGCCCAAATGTCCTATTTTAGACGTCGCCACTGGGTTTAATATGTAAAAGTGGAAATTCTTAAAGAGAATTCGAATATTTTATGTTGCAAGGAATATTTTTCTCATTCCAAAACCGATGAGCTAGATAAATCCACCTCAACTAGTTTTTATTTTTTAATTTCTATATTAATAATGCGCCAAAGGAACCCCCTTGATTGACCCCCACCAACGCGCCCAAATGGTTTGTAGTTCATCAGTGCTGGTATCTAATTTGATACCTTTGGGTGCGAGTTCATATAATGAAAGAGGCTTGACCACCCGCATCGTCTGGAAATTTGGTGTTAGTTCGAAAACCCTGCGGCTCACTAAAAAAATACCCATTAGCTACAATTTCAAGCGTTTGCTAGTACACACTTTCGTTCTAAAAGATTGCATTTTCTTCAACGATAGTCGGCATAATGGTTTAATGAAGTTATGATTTATATATTTCATTATGTTAATGTTTTCATTTCAATAAGTGTTTTCTTCACAATATTAATTTAACTGTTTCTTTGTAATGTTTTCATGGCTATGAAGGAATGCTGGGCGATTTTCAATGATGATTGTTTTCTCTAAAAAAGTGTTTGGTAAATACGACCTCCTTTTATTCCCCAATGTAATGTTTATCAAAACGTCAGTATAATTATTAACTTTTTAGCAACAGATACAAAACAAAAAAGGGGTGTTATGTAAATAAACGAGTTTACATGAACACATAGTGTATATTTAAATTTGAGTTACACTCAGGGCCGTCCCCAGATGTGGGGTTGGGGGGTGTGAGTGACCCCCCCATTTGCAAATGGTGTCGGCAAAATGTTGACTTGTCGGCGAAGAGGGTATAATGTCGGCGCAAACTGATGATGGCGGATTGTCCGGGCGGTTGTTTTTTGTTTTGTTGCATGCTTGGAGAATGAATTACTGTCGGTTTGTGATTGACTCCTCTACTAACCACCACCCTCTACCTACCCCGCCCCCCCCCGCCCCACCCCCCCCCTTCAAATTTCGAACCTATGAAAAAAAAATTGGGTGCTACCTTGCGAGCAAAGCGAGCCGAAAAAATTGATAATTCTTGAAATCCGTCCCATGATTTTGTCGCAACACATACTCAACACCCCCCCATTAAAAATGGTCTGGGGACGCCCCTGTTACCTCTAAAGAGGCAGTTGTTTTTAAGCAATTGAACCTTAATTTCTCGCCTCAATTTGTAACATTTTAAAAAAAAGCGAAATAGTTTTTGTCAAATTACTAAACACTTCCAATATTTAGTTATTTGATAAACACTAGCGGTTCACACACTAACATGTTAAGCATTTAACATGTTCACAAATTGACGCAGAATTTGTTTTGAAAATGTTTATTCATGACATAAGTGTATAGATCTTTGATAGAAATGCTATTGACTAGTTTTGGTTTATACTCTTAGTGTATCAACGTTTTTTTTGATACGACATTTCAAAAATCGTAAGCGTGTGTTCTTCTGAAATTGGCGGCCTGTCCGTGGTGCCGTTATCGAAGCAGCATTGTACTTTAGCCTAGCGCTGTAGGTGTCGAAAACGGGTATTAAACGCACCAAGTTATGGAAATTTCATTGCGCCTTTAAAACACATCAAATTCAACGTTGACGATGGCGTTTATTTATAGTAAACTAATAATGTCATGGTTTGACCTGGAGTTATTATAGTAAACTATCGTTTATAGTTTACTATAGTAACTCCTTGGTTGTGTCCGAAGTACTGGCATTTTTTGGAAAGTTTACCAATACTGTGTGGAATTAACTTTTTATGTGAGTAATTATCCCAAACTACTTCAAACGTTTTGAGCGTTGGTTAAAATTCTTAATAAAAACGGGGTGCCGTTTTGCACTGTGTTGTAGGTGTTAGCAGATAAGGTAAATTACGGATGTTCCTGGGCTTGTGCGGCTGAGTGTGCATTCAAGAAAATTGTATTAATATATATACACAGTCCTATTTTGTATTTAAAAAAGGTATAGGCCTTTGTTCGCCTTTAAGTTTTTACGTTAAACTGGTTGTTATTCACTGGACGGGTTTAATCATTTACGCCCTCCCCTGGCAAACCTTAGTAATAACATAACCATGGTAATTGAACAAGTCAAGTGGTTGGCTTGCCGTGGCCGGTACTTGAGAAGTGTCCCGCCGTGTGAAATCGATAATCAATTTTTCGCACAAAAGAAAAACGGGGCAGTTTAATTGGTACTCGGATAACAAGTCTATGGAGGGTCGGAGAGAAGATCGCTCACTTCTCAGTGAACGAGCAGGTAGAAAAAATATCTTATCATGGAGATGTTCGCTTTAACTGCAAGGAGAATTCTCTCGACCGGGCGAATATGTGTGAGCGAATGTCTCCCGGCTGAGGGCAACTCTATGGGAATGGCGCCTAACATTGCCACCCCTGCCTGATTATTATCCGCCATTCTGAATGACTCTGCGTACTCCTACTTGGTGTTATCAGCCCATCTTACAATGAATTTTGTGGAATGAATATTAGGGCTATTCCTAGCTTTTCTATGCTCTTCACTCTAATGGTGTGCCACCTTTACAACCATAACCTCATTCCAAGCTAACACTCTAAACATGTTATTATTATTAATGATTTACACGACAGCATACTCTGCTTTTCTCTTGATTTACTATAATTGCACTTAGATAGCTTTGGCACAAGTGCACTTATAAATTTAGCGGTATTATTTTAATAATACTTTTTGTAACAACCTTTAATTTAAAAAACAAATACCTTAAAAACAAAAAGCTGCACAAATATTATTATGGGGCGTCTTATACAATAATTAAACTCCTCAACATACCAATAAATCTTAATCTATAACCACTACTATTATAATTACAATATAATTTACACTACGCTCACTGCAAGCTCAATTTGTTCACAGAAGTGAAGCTGCTTATCTAAGTATTGAAATTCATATCCTAAAATCCTTTTTTAAAATAATTCACAAACAAAAGTTGGGAACGACAATGACTTGCCCAGAAAACTGCCCCTGTTGTGGTCCAGCAGAAAACTGCCTCCCTTTCATGATTGAAAAAATAACCAAGGCGAGGCGCCATACAGCATTCTACAGAGTTTTGCCTTCATCAATGGTATTAACGGTCTAATTAAAGAAAAAGGGTCTTATACACTGGTGATTGTCCCTGAATACATCCTTCCACACCACATCCCTGTGACTTGCCAACCAGGGCCATTTAAGTATTGAATTCACAGCCTATGGATGTCTTCCCATCTTTTCCAGGTTATACTTTACAATATCTTTATTTAATCATATATGACGTAAAATGTGCAATTGACTATGAACGTACGCAGTTGCTCGCCGCTGACCTTTGCTTCGTACATTGACTTGGACCTAGTTAGACCGTTTGGCTGTCATCTGTGACGTGATTGACTTGACTTTGTCGGTTCGGCACAGGGCGGCGGGGCATTTCTGAATAGGCTATTTTGATCTGTTTTATCTCTGTTGTAACCAAATTATTTCATTGTATCAATTTCTAGCACTAATTGTCTGGAATGTAAATTGTCCATTACTTCTTGTTTCTATGATTGTTGATGCGTCTCTCTTTGTGGTATGCTTAGCACAGCGGAAGGGAGATGCTTTGATGCATTCTGGAGACGAGAAGTTGCGTCGCCCTCTTGTGGCGATGTCCCTCATTGGCTAATGCTGTTGTTGTTCATGAGGGCGGGCTTCACTTTTTTCGCATTGGTTGACACGTACAGCAGCAGTTGGATGCCACTTTTGCAAATGCCACATGTATTATTTTTCTGTGCGCTACCATATGACCATTTTATATTTGTTTAGTGATGGAATGTTTTTGAGTTAGTAAATTGCAAAACATCCATTTTCAAACAAATCAATAAAATACAAATAAATGTTATTATTTGTTGTGACATTCAGTTGATTGTCTTTTTCCTCCACTTGATGGTGTTTTTGTTGTATGTGTATAAACTCTCAAAAATTCGAAATCTGTGACTGGCACCCCTAAATAAAACTAATTTACACTGGTGAGCAATGGTTCGCGTTCGAGGGATGAATTCTGAAAAATCGGTTATGAAACCGCCGGAAAGGAACTACTGGAGGTCGAGATGCAGATCAAACTTTGAGTGAATTTTTGCATCAAGCAAGGAAAGACTCAAGGAAATAAAAGAGTAGCAATAGCGTTCCATACACGAGCGACATCACTTGTAGGAACAAGTTATCTTGCGTGTGACTATGAGTCTACTAGACCAAAACAAATTGATACTGAATCACCCCGTGACTCAGTACTGGGTTTCAACCTGTTCAAAGTCCCGCAAGGGGCCTGTACAGAACAAGTACGAGTATGCCATTGCCAAATTATGGGTGTGTAACAGCGGGAAACCATTGATGAATCCGTCCACATATGACGGCACCACACCTTTGCCAGATTATCTGGTGCAGTTTGATCTGCTCAGCTAACTGAATAATCGGCAACAAACTGCCAAGGCTATGTACCTGGCTAGTAACTTAAGGGGTGCTGTGCAAGCAGTACTAAAAGTGATCTTGATGAAATGTCGAGACGCTACCCAGCGAAAGTAAATGCATTAGAAAGACGGTTTTGCTCAGAAAATAAATCTGAGTTGAACAGAATGCTCCTGAAAAACAGGTTGCGAAAGAATGAAGGTTGTCTGAATTGGCGCAAAACTTGTGTCGCCTGGCTAGATATGCATACCCAAAAGCACCACTAAATGTGCAAGACAGCTTAGCCAAGGATCAATTCTTGGATGCTCTGAATGACACAGACCTGGAATATTTTCCAAGCAAGGCCAAAATCTCTTGACGATGCACTGGAAATTGCAGTTGAGTGTGAGATTTTTAAAAAAGCTGAAAACAAGAGATCTGGATTTAATTTTGTTAGACCAGTTTGAACGGTCGAAACTGTCGCTCCAAATAAAACAGATGACCTGTTGGCTACCCTGGTTTAGATGGTGCAAAAACTGCACACTAAGCAGAGTGATAAACCAACTCAGGGACAACAGCCTCATGGTAATAATAATGGTGATTATGGACCGCAAAACAAAAGCCCACGCAAATGCTTAAATGTGAGAAGAAACTAGGTCACATACAGAAGTATTGTAAAAGCAAGCTGTGTCCAAAGTGGTACTCAAACTAGCACTGACACTGAAAATGAAAACCATTGGGAAACGGTTACAAAAATGAGTCTCGCGGCCGGAGATCGATAGATACCGACCAACGAATGTTAAAAATAAAAGTGTTTGTTGAACGGCCAAGCATGAATTTGAAAAGGGTGCATTAGTTGTTAATGATAATGGTATATTTGTTCATGCCAGTGTAAATAATGTTAGTGTTAAATTTATGGTAGATTTGGGAAGCCCGACAATTTTGAGTAGCAAAGTGTTTAATCAAATGTGCTCAAGTTCCAAAACCTGCCTGAAAGACGGCTCAAGTTTAAAAGTAGCCGATAGCCACCCGCTTCCTAATTAAGGAATTGGCAGTTTCTACTTATACCTGGTGCTTTAGAAGCAGAACACAAGCCTATATGTAGCTAACATAGATGAGAAGGCTTGTTAGGATATGACTTTTTACACAAATACAAGTGTGATTATCAACTTGAATTTGAATTAAGTTGATTGCATAATCCAAAGGCCTGTCAGAACATACGGAGAATACAAATTACTTGCAAACAACTTTGTCACCGCGGTGGCAGCGGAAGAAACGCAGTCATCCCTCCCAACAGCGAAAAACTGATGTCGGGGAAAACTTGCGAACGAAACACAAGGTAATGAAAACTGGTGTTGGATTGTATCTAGAAAAACATGTTGTTCTGATTGCCAGTATGCTTGTAAACCCACAGTGTTAAATAATTCCAATCAGTTTTCTAAAATCCACGAAACCAATCAAAAATTCAAAGCATACCATAGCAAACCACTTGTCATGACGTTAGTGAAAGTGTCGAAACCCCATATCATACACAAATGCTACCATGGGACACTGATCTTGAGACAGAGACAGAGGCGGGAGAACTTGCATTCCCCGAGCATCTAATGGATCTCTGGCGACGCAGTTGTAAAGAGCTGGATGCGATGCAATCTGAAGAAGTTGTGTGCCTACTCTATGAGAGTATGCGGATGTCTTTGCAAAATCACCCGATGATGAACATGGGGTAACAAAACTAGTAGAGCACAAAATTAATCTCAGTGACACACCCATAAAACAAACCGTGAGACGAAAACCGATACACATGCGGATGAAAACCCTTCTGAAAAGAAGTCTGATAGAACCCTCGGAAAGTCCATGGGCTTCTCCAAAAACAGTGTTTGTCAGAAAGAAAACAAGGCGGTTCTCGAACCACTAGTGTCGCCTGCTTTTGCAATGTTTACTACACAGAAAGTTTTACATGACCATACAACCATTTGAGTGATCTGACCTTTGATGACCCCAGAGGACCATAGAAATATTGGTATCAAATGTTGACTACACCCACCAAATTTCATGACCATACAACCATTTGTAGTTATTTGACCATGAATGACCACTTGACCTTGAAATGGCCTTCAAATTTTTTGGTACTGAATGCTAACCACACTAACCAAGTTTCATGACAACAATCTTGCATGTTTTATAGAATACACTATGGACTGGTAAACATTACTCCACCAATATGTTTCCAGAGGGCAACACACCTGTCAAGCAGGTTGGATCATCCTTTGAAATATGTGAGCACAGTCATCCCTACAATTAATGCATATAAATATGCATTCTACCCGAGAGCAGTGTCAATTTGGAATAGACTCCCACCGGCCGCAGTCCTGCACATCAGACAGTCTGTTTCCAGTAATTCCAGAATGTTGCAGCCCCGGTGATTAGGGAGATGCAGCCACTTCATGGACTACATATCCTTTAAATTATTCTTATTGTTGTATATAGTGCACCCTTGTTTTTCTTGGACTTTGTTCACTTTTTGCATCCTCGTTTTGGAAAATTTTTTTACGCGTCTGCTGGCTGTCGACGTCATTTGCACCTTCATCCCAGTTTAGCCGATAAACACTGTTTAGATTACTCTACCAAAACCAAACCTACAACCATTTGCAGTGATTTGACCTGGGTTTGACCTTGGATGACCCAGGTGATCTCGAAATGGCCTTCAACAATTTTTATATATGTTGACTACATCCCACACAGGGTTTCGTGTACATAGACAGGCTCGAGGCATTTATTCAAAAAGTAATAACAATCGAAGACAGCTTTAACTTGTATTATATGAAGATAATTGTCATAGAATTACTTGTGGGCTGAAAAATTTGAAAAAAAATTCGTACAATGGATTTCAAAATAACAACAAGCTGCAAATTTGAAAATTTGGCTGAAAATCCAAGATGGTGGCCATGAAGCTATTGTGTTTCAGGTGCTCACAAAAATAGTCATTAGAAGAACTTAAGTGGAAGACAAGCCATTGACTGTTTTATAGAACGATAATTGGATAAGGATTTATTCAGGACTCGAAAAAAATGAAGAAAAAATTCGTCTTTGGTTTCGAAATTCACAAAATATAGGAATATTGGACAAAAATCCAAAATGGCGGATATGCAATAAATCATCAGGTCCAAAAACCCCTGTGCCAAGTTTCATGATCACACAACCATTTGTAGGTACTTGAACTTGGATGACCCCACGTGACCTTAATGACCTTCAAATTTTTGGCACTGAGTGTTGCCCACACCCATCAAGTTTCATGACCATACAACCATTTGCAGTGATTTGACCTGGGTTTGACCTTGGATGACCCAGGTGACCTTGAAAAAATTGGTATGAAATGTTGACTACACTCACCAAGTTTCATGGCCATACAACCATGTGTAATGATTTGACCTTGAATGACCCCGTAGACCTTGAAATGACCTTCAAATTTTTGGCACTGAGTGTTGACCACACCCACTAAGTTTCATCATCCTACCACAATTCATTTAAAGTTTGGTGATTGTAGCATTTTGATTTGTGGCAGAAAAACAATTGATATATTTTCAAAGAATGCCCCTTTAATCGGTGCACATTACCTCTCACTCCAATCGAAATACACCACATACGAACCTGCCAAACCCATTTCCTACCACCCAAGTCCGGATTAGTATGTGCCTCCCTGCACTAGTGCAGGCGAAACAAATACAAATTGATAATTTTCAAAGAATGCCCCTTTAATCGCCTACATGACCTTTCACCCCAATTGGAGTGCACCTCATATGGGGCTTGTGTCAGTGCTTATATACTGACCAACTTCCCTACAAAGTTTGAAGTACATCGGGCACTGCGTTTAGCCAGCAGAGCATTTTAAAATATGCAAATAAGCTAATTTAAATTCATGAATATGAAATAATGCAGCCAAAAGTTACACATGATATTGTGGCACCTCACTCTATCATCTTACCAAGTTTAAAGTAAATCGGGCCTAGCATTTAGCCTGCAGAGATTTTAAAAAAGGTTAACCGAGCATACGGACAGATGGACACACACAGAATTTGGACTAGTATGTGCCTCCCTGCACTAGTGCAGGCGACACAAAAATGGGGCCACACGCTTTTGCATCGCCTACAAGCATGTTAATGAGCATACAATCAAAGACTCATACCCTTTACCCCTCATTGGCGATGCACTTGACTGTTTATAAGGGGCTAAGTGGTTCAGTACTCTAGATCTACCTAGTGGAATCTGGCAAGTGACCATGGCCAAATCCAGCAAGACAGTTACAGCTTTTGTTTCAGAAACTGGACACTGGCAAGTTCTCCCATTTGGGTTATCAAATGCCCTGGCTTGTTTTGAAAGACTGATGGAGAGAACATTAGCTGGTCTACAGTGGAAAACTTGTCTACTATACCTAGATGACGACCTTTGACCAGGCCATTAATAGAATGAAAGAAATTTTCACTGGATTGTGAAATGCCAATCTCAAATTAGGCCCAGATAAATGTCATCTCTTTCAGAAAAGTGTGACTTATCTGGGTCATGTCATATCCAAAGGCGGCAGAGCTACCATTTGCAAAAATTGGAAGCAGTCAAAATTGGCCAACACCTGAAAATCTAAGAGAGGTGCATTCATTTCTGGGTTTCACGTCTTACTACAGACAGTTTATAAAAGGCTAAGCAGACATAGCTAAACCTCTTTATGTATTGACTGAAAAGAACACCATTTTCAAGTGGACCTAAACGTGTGAAGCTTTTGAAAAGCTAAAAACACACTTATTAAAGCACCCGTCCTCACCTACCCTAGAAGAGACGGCAATTATATACTTGACTGTGATGCATCAAACACCGGCATATGGGCAGTGTTGTCTGTCACCCAAGATGGTGGTACTGAGCGATTGACCTATCGCTTATTTTAGTAAGACACTCTCCAAGTCTGAAAAGCGATACTGCGTGACACACAGAGAACTACTTGCCATAGTCGCCAGTGTTAAAGAATACCATCATTATTTGTACGGCAGACACTTTACCATTAGAACAGATCATGGGGCATTAAAATGGCTGACTAATTTTTAAAAAAACCCAGAGGGCCAAACGGCTTTTTGGAACAAATTCCGGGAACCTATGATTAGGAAATACGCCATCACCCTGGCTGCTACCATCAAAACACTGGCGGACTTAGTCGTAGACCATGCTCTGCTTGCAAGCAATGCGAAAACAGAGTTGAAAAAAAGTCCCATGAAGCCCCATCAGGCAGAAATCTGGTAGGCCTAAATTATGTGAACATGAAAGGTGTGACGAGTTGGAATATACATTGTCCATAGGGGACAAATCTAACTTCACTATCTGTAGTTGCTGCCATTACTGAGGACAATGAGGGTCAGGGTGCCTACTGGACTAAAGAGTGAAAGCCCAAGTGTCAGTGATGACGAAAGTACATCCAATCAACTTTGGATGTACCGGTGGACAGCACTGCATTTGAGAGAAAAGCAAAATGAAGACCCCAACCTCAAACAGATAATTTCCTGGAAAGAAACTGGAAATGAAAGACCAAAGTGGCAACAAATTTCTCATTTAAGTCCGACCCTAAAGACCTACCGGTCTCATTGGGATGTCTGGAAATTAGTTGTTCCAAAACAGATGCGTTAGGTGGTGTTCACTAGCTTGCACAAACATCATACAGCAGGGCATCTAGGCAAAAACCATCGTCAGAGTTGGTGAAAGATATTGGTGGATGAGCTGGCGTCAATTTGACTAATGTGCCGCCAAAAAGCCACCAAGGAGAACAACCAGAGCCCCAATGCAAACAATGTTAGAGCGCACCACTTGAACACATTGGAATTGATGTGATGGATCCTCTACCTGAAAGTGACAGGGGAAATAACTATATTTGACCCAATGATGTGGCTAGTATGCCAGATAGGGGGGTGGTATGTACTAGAAAGTGCATGAGACTGTTTGAGTGTAGAATTGATTGATATTTGGATAAACAGGGAATCCTAGCTAGGTGTTGCTTAGTGAAGCTTGGAACATAAGCGCTCATAATGTTCAGGGTTTCATGCAATGTGAAATTATTTAAGATGGCTACCAAAATCATACATGACCATTTCAACAACAAAAAATAGTGTATTTGGCCCCAGTGTTGTGGCTATTCAGGCAGAAGAATTTGCTTGTACAGTCAGAATCGTCACTATTAGCCTAGCCTGTTACTTATTTCCCCATTAAACATGGCGTACTGGTCAAGAAAACATACAAAGTTTTCGCTGTAAAGTAAGTTGTATGGGAAAATTTAATAATAAGTAAATGCCATAAGGATGCCAGCCTTGTAGTTCACTTCTGGTTAATGCATTAGTGCACTGCGCATGCATCAATGTGTTTCCCATGACTTTCGAGTTGTTTTGCTACATGAAACTCGGAAGGCCTGGAATGATGAGGAGCTGCATCACCGTAGTTATGGATCAAAATTCTTTGATTTTGAGGTAAGTCCAAGCAGTGAAACCATAGGTAAGTTGGCTTAAGATGTTTAAGCACTCTGACTAGCTCCGAGTAATATGACATCAAAAATTTAAATCAGTAACCCTTTACTGGGACCCGTGCCAGGCAATTTCCTGGGCCTTGCACACCAAGAACTTGAGCGATAAAGATTGGCAAT
Source organism: Ophioderma brevispina (assembly GCA_023653785.1). Classification (NCBI taxonomy): domain Eukaryota; kingdom Metazoa; phylum Echinodermata; class Ophiuroidea; order Amphilepidida; family Ophiodermatidae; genus Ophioderma; species Ophioderma brevispina. Next base: position 15,407 of record JAMKCH010005120.1, read on the forward strand.
TACTGACCTCCCATCGGCAAACTTGTGTCGGCAGACCAGCTGATATCGGGTTGTAGTTTCATTGAAAAACAGCCTAGAGGCGAGACATTAGGTCTGGAAATCAAGGGCAGGTTCTGGCCAGAATTGGCTATAACTCGCTAGCTTCAGCAATCGTTCAGCACTAAAACAATGAAATTGCTGAAGCGAATCTGGGCTAGAAGTTGCCCAAAGTCCCGGCAAAGGGTTAAAACTATATACTAGGCCTCAATTTCAGTGTGGAATGGCAACGCAAAATATGATCAGAATGCCGTGGTAAATTGTGGGCTAGCATCACCGGTCGCGTATTCGTCGCTACATTAGGGCGGGCCTAGCCTAATAAGTTTCGAGCTTGACGCAAATCTGGCATTCTGGTCTTAGCTTGTGCATCCCTCTGTGGATCTCTGTGAATTTAAATGCAAATCCTACAAAAGGGTGTATGCAAAATGCAAGAGTTTTCTGAAGCACATATAAGACAAGTATTGTCCACACAAGCTGGGTACACAATTCCTAAGTTCAACCACACAGAGACTAGGCCTAGGCCTACTGCCACCACAGAAACTGTCTACAGTGGACCAGCACATACTTCACCTCTGACTGATACTAGGACAGTTGAGACTGTCGCACCTGTCTCTACTAGCAGCCTACCAGTTGAACCAGCTGTTTTAGACACTGAACTGACAACTGCAGACACTGAACCAGCAGCCATGGCAGCAGAGCCTCAAGCAGCAGCAGATACTCAGCTAGGGATAGCAGAGCCTCCAGCACCAGTAGAGCCTAACCCAGTGGCAGACCAAGGCCTAGCACTTGACATCATGAAGAACTCACTGATCTTTGCCTGCAGCCAAGAACCCCACTCAAAGTTACCTTTGACAACTCCAATCAGGGAAGGTGAGAATAGAAGGAGAGAGCTCACCTACCACTTCTAATAAAAAACTTGAGTTGCCGCCCATTCCTAAAAACCCTGACCAAACTGATCGATCGGGTAATCCCTATTGCTTTGCACGGGCAAGAAAGAAAGCAGCGCCCGGCTTGTAAGGCTTGTGCTTTTAAAATTGGTGCTCAATAGTATAAATAGCCTATTGAATAGTCCTGTAGCTGTATCTGATGTCCTTCGCGCCAATGCTGAGTTGTAGAGAATAACCGATATGATCAGTATTTTTGAAAGCGGGCTGATTATGACCTTATCGGTATCAGATCGGTATCGGCAAAATTCTCATTTTTTACCGATTTTCTATACCGATTAAATTAATATCGAAGAGGTCCAAACTTGAATTAAAATTGTTCCAAACTGATGGCCAAACAGTGAAAATAAATTGAAACTGAAACAATCAATTTATTATTTTATGTACACAAGAGTGTGTATGTTGTTCCTAACTTACTATTTTGCCATTTTAGTGGTTTACCTAAATCAATCTGCTACTTTCTGGAAGCTTCTGGCTGTCGAAAACGGCGATGATAACGCAAAAAAATACACAGAAAAAATAGGAATCGGAATGAACCGATTCTGAAATGTTAAAATCTGTAATCGGTATAACAGATATTAGGGTGATCGGTTAGACACTACTGAGTTGTATTTATAAACATTGATGGCACATCATCTATTCAAGAGTGTTTTGCTTGGATGATCATATCCATGAATCATGTTCTTCCTGCTGTGCGTGACCCGAAAATCTTGGCCCGGATCGTCAGTTTTTATGTCAGAATCCTGTAAAAGTATGCAATGGTACGCTAAAAGCAAGTATTTGAAATGCACCCACACAGTTTTCTGATCAACAACATCTTTGTGTTTAGTACAGGAACTTACAGGAAATATTAAATATTTGACTTTATGAAAAAATGCCTCAAATGACCTCTCAAAGTCGTTTAAAATAGAACTTTATACTAAGTTCTACTTTAAACTTTCATAACATACTGAAAATTTGACCGATTTTGATGCTATTTTCACTTAAATAAAATTCTAAAGTTGAAACAAAACGCTTAAAAGTCACTCTGGTAACCGTGTACCAAAGAGAGTTCTTTACCTTCCTTTCTCAACCAGGATCGGACAAAGTACTTCTGTTTGCTGAAATGTTCTCTTGTGGCAATCAAAGCGATTCAGTGGAACGTGCGTCGGCACAGGTGGCTTTTCAAGTGGACCAAACAAAAGCATTGTGAATAGCACCTATCGATTGTAAAGAGCTTAACTTGATGAGCTCTCTCCTTCTATTCCCACCTTCCCTGCTCCAATGAAACCTCTAGCTACAACTACAAATTATGTCATCAAGACCAAGCCGAAACCAGATGACTTGGACTTTTTCTCAATGGATGATGCTGATCAAGATGCCCCACCATCACCAAGAGGCAAAGTAGGCAAAACCTGTCTTCAAATTCTTAAGTTGGCAAGACTTCTTAGGGAAGACCATGCCAGACAAATCAATGTGGAGAAATTTAAGAAAGGGACTGTTATTGTCAAGACCTTGGAAGAGTGTGTCTTTTGTGATGGGACCAAATGCCGCTTTGCAGATGAGAGTGTGTACCACCCCCCTGGAGCCACTTACTTCAACGAACTTGGATTTTGTGATTTAATGCAAATCTTGTGATTACAGCAGACTGCTGTGGATTTTTACACAGCAGCTGCACTACTATTGGAACTGTTACAAACATGGAACTGTTTGCTGAAATTGTAATTTTGTGCACAATTTGATTAAAATTTTGTTATGTGTAGTTTGTCTCTGTAGGGTAGGTGTAACTCGCTTAGTCGCTACCTTTTTCTGGTTTCGAACATTTAATAATTCTAAATATATTCCTTACGTTATACTCTACAACATGGAACTGTTTGCTGAAATTGTAATTTTGTGCACAATTTGATTAAAATTTTGTTATGTGTAGTTTGTCTCTGTAGGGTAGGTGTAACTCGCTTTGTCGCTACCTTTTTCTGGTTTCGAACATTTAATAATTCTAATATACTTCCTTAGGCCTGGCGGTGTTTTTGTAATGTTCCCAGTTTCTTTAAATAGTTAAATGTCAGCTTAAATTTTGGGTTTCTTGAAATTAAATACGTCAAAAAAAATAAATGTCGAAACCTTTTAGGGCCTTTTACAAAGTATCAAAACGTTTTACATTATTCCATGCCATAGAATACCCGGTCAGCAGCCCAAACAAATGCCCAAGGAATACTCATACCTTTTGGGCGGGTAACTCAAGGGGACTATATTCCTAACAGCTCCCCATTTTGCACCTGGTAGAGTGAGGCAAGGGATGTAAAGTGCCTTGGCCCAAGCCGCACGACAAATTAGCTCCGCGTAACTCGAAACACGCCTTGGGTCATAAAGCGGTCGTTGCATCCACTGGATCACATGTGCCCTCAATGAAATTTGTAAACATTTCATCTAGCGAGTTACATTTATCCAACTTAGGTACCCGCAGACTTTGACAGAACTCAACGTTTAGGCCTTTTAGGCTGAGTTTAGGGTGTAATTTAAGATTTAAAAATTTTTTAAAAATTACAAATCTTGTGCAACGAGAGATTTGTAGGCACCCAAAACTTAGGGATATTTGCCATTTTAAAATATTTTTGGAACCTTGTTTTTTAAGGCTATTAAATAAATATTTTGTTTTGGCTAGTGACAGTTAACATTTTTAAAATGCCACTGTAATAGTTAATGGCTTTAACTCAAAGATTCTTGTATTTTACGCCACTGTGTGTGCCATGATTTTATCAATTTTGTACATTTCTTCTTTACTTTTATAATATAATTTTACCAAAACAAGAGAGGAAAATTTGAATTTTTGAAATCCTTACTGCCATGCTTGTTTTAACCGTGAAATTCACTTTGTTTCGAGGAGAAAATTTTAAATTCAAGATTGTTAACTTTTGATTCAAGATTTGAGGACAAATCTTTTTTTATAGGTGGGAGAGTGAAATGCCCTAGCCTATGGGTGTCTTCCCATCTTTTCCAGGTTCTACTTTTATCTTTATTTAATCAGATATGACATAAAATTAAACATGTAACTTTGACGACGCAGTTGCGTCGCCACTGACCTGTGGCTTTGTGACATTGACCTTGACCTAGCAGACGCTGTTTGTTGACATCTGTGATGTGACTTGACTTTGTATGGTTCTGCACAGGGCGCGAATTTCTGAATAGGCTATTTTGATCTGTTTTATCTCCGTTTGGAACCAAATTATTTATTGATCAAATTCTAGTGCTAATTGCAATGTAAATTATCCATTACTTCTTGTTTCTATGATTGTTGATATGTCTCTCTTGTGGTATGCTTAGCGCAGCGGAAGGGAGATGCTTCGATGCAATTCTGGAGACGAGAAGTCGCGTCACCCTCTTGTGGCAATGTCCCTTATTGGCTAATGCTGTTGTTGTTCACGAGGGCTTGAGTTCAAGGTGCTGGTCTACATCTGAAGTCTTCAGCCAATTGGCTCATGTTTATATCAGTGAATATTCACCACTTCACTCTCAACCTCTGACAGATACTACACCTCTGCTCATTTCTCAATCAAACTTAGATTTATTTATTCATTATATGTTTTTTGTTTATTTTTATTGCAAAGTAAATACTATGATACAAGCTTTTTCAGGTGAAAAGAATCCTAAACACCCTATAAATTAGTATTTTTTTAAATCATTATACATAGGAAGGTGGATAAACCCATTAAAGCACCAATATCTTTCATTCAAATATATTATTTATATATACATAGATGATTAATATTAAAGTTACTTGAGCATGTTACCATGTATAAGTGTACTTAGTCTCAGGCCTTCCACTCTTGACTTTAAGGCTGGACTCAGAGATTTCAAGATGAGGGCACCCTCAATTTTCTAACAAATCACATTTTTTTGCTTGTACATAATGCATGTACGTATACTAATCACTGTGTGAAATACCTAAGCTCAAATTGATGTCCTTCATATAGAAAATTATAACTCAGTTATAAATTCTGGATCCGGAATTGTTGTTATATATACACAGTATCCTATGGTACTGTCATACTATACAAACATGTTTACTGCATCAAAATGGAAAATCAGATTCATCCGCAACTTTGGAATTGAACATTTTAGGTGACTATATTTAGTTCTAGATTTGTTCATTAATACATAAAAACACTATTTCAAAATCTCTGAGTCAACCTTTTAATACATGGTGCCATTGCTCAATTTATAGCTATCTTATTCAATGCATTAAAACTGAGATGTATTATCCTTAAAAATGAAAAATATCCATCAAAAAATCTCAAGTTGAAATTCCTCATACTAGCTACAATGCATACTTTCAATAACCTAAAACCTAAACTATTGTGTTGGCCATTAACTCTGAAATTTGTGACCTTTGAGAAATATTTGTATAAAGTACAAACATTAATGCCTTTGAATAGAGTAGTTTTTGCTCTTTACTGCTCTACTACAAGAGGGTTGGAAGCCCCTAAATGTACAAAATGCCTAAGCCAAAGGCTATCAAACTGACCTAAACTAAGTCAAGGCACTAACTTTGTTGAAATAGAACTCTATATAATATCGATGCTAAAGACTAGAAGTACATACACAAGGAATGGGCAGCTTCGGTAATATACAAAAATAGAACAATCCTAATAATACAATTCACATTGAAAAACAATACAACGATTCATTCATAAATACGTTTGCTCAAAAGAGCACAAATCTTATTAAAATCAGTGTCTGTGTTTCTTTGGTTAAAGTGTGGAAAATGGGAAAACTGGATATGGTGGGAAATTCATTGCACAGATATAACTTAATTATAGTCGCCATAACTATTGTTTGAACTAAGCGTACGCAGTACTGGCGTGTGCGACATGTACACGGGCGTATCGCGTGTCTATTTTAATTGTTGTGTTTACGCGCAGTCTACAGCAGTGCGACCTTCACGCACACATGCAGCAGATTGTTCGAATTAGTTCAAACAATTATGACTCAGAGTATAGTGTAGTGTAAGTACATTTGTGGTAACATGTTTATGCTGTCTCTTACTCCAACCAGCTAGTCTGCAACAAAGTCCTCCCCTGGGAACAACCCATAATGCAATGTGTTATTTTTCATGTATGCCCATGTCATGCCTTTTGTAGTCCAATACTTGCCAACATTACCGTACTTGTCCAAGACTATCACCCCTCCAGTGGAATGTATTCTGTCAGCCATGTAATGAAGAGCTTTCTCAGCTGCAGCTTGGGCTGACAAACCTGGGCAAATTAACAAATAAATATTCCTTTAAAAAGGAAAGGGCGAGTCAAGGGGAAATAGCCATGTAAAAGGTATGGGAAGGGATTAGTAAGATGACATTTTGTGGGAGTTTTTGCAAGTTGACTTATGTGATTTTTGACCACATTACCGATCGAGGTATACATGAACGTAAATAATTAATTTAACACAGAGTGAATAGAGGGTTCATATCCCTCTATACATGTACGATTTTTAAAGGAAAAAGCGAACATCCCAATACAACTAATACCTTCTTCGGGAAAACAATCAACGCTATACTTATTCAACCACAAGGTTGGACCACGCGACTCAACCCGCCAGAACTCAAAGAAGCAATTCCATGATATTTTGCATGCCGAACGGACCGTTATAAGTATGTTATAGGATTCGGGACAAGTACCAACGTGATCACTAACATTTTGTTTTAAGATAATTGTATTTTAAAAGCCCTTAAAAAATGTAAAAGCTCCCACTTTCAGCAACATTGTCCAACCCAATGGACTTCCATATCATTTTCTTAAATTTTACCTCGTCCACAAAGACTTAAAATTTGCTCAAAATTTTAAAATGTTTCACCCACGCAATTACACTATTTCAATTCATATGAAAACTTAGAACATTCGTTACTTCATGACATCTATACATTATCATTTCCACCGTATTTACTTCGGAAAATATCACATTTCTATTAAAAAGTGTGCCCATAGGCTAAAAGCGTCACACCCAGGGAAATCGCTACTGAGTACTACTAACATGAGGTACTGTCTACGTTCCGATTTATTTGGCACCATTTTGAAAGCCCCTTGACCTATGCGGGACCTGATGTGTAACATGCAGTAGAAAACAACAGCATGAGGTTTATTATCACGGTTTCAGGGTGACCAAAAAATAAAAAAGGAATCTAAAGGTTAATTTGCGGTTAAACATGCCGGATAACCGCCAAAACATAAATAAAGGTGACTGATCCAATTAAACCAGCCATCATGTTCCTAAAAAATATAAGAGGCCTCATTATACCTGAAGATACCGGGATATTGACTCATGCATTCATATTGTGCGCTCTCTGTTCTCTCCAGACTGGATTATGGAAATTCATTCTGTTGGTACAACAGACGCTAACTTGCAAAGGCTTCAACGCATCAAAACCGGGCTGTCCGTTATCATTTTTGGTTGGCTTTTTTTTTTTGTTTTGAAACGCTGTGATCACATTTCTCCATATTTAACAAGATCTTCACTGGCTTCAAGTAAAAAGAACGTATTAACTGAAGTGCCTCACCATAAGTTCATTGTCATACAGGCTGTGCCCCTAGAATCTCCCAAATGACATTCAATCTACGCCTATCTATGGACACTGGTCGCTACTATACGTTCCTCTCAGGATATTACTAGACCGGTCATACCCCCCACTACCCGCCGTGCTGGTGATCACTCTTTCATGTTTATGGGTCACGTCTATGGAATACACTTCCTTCCAAAATTCGCATGGCTCCACACTCAGTAGCCTCAAAATGCTCATCAAAACATATTATTTCCATTGTTGTTTAATTTGTACTTTTTAATTTTTTATGGTTTTTTCTTGTTTGTAATGCCGCTTGAATTCATTGATTTGGCGGCATAAGTCTTTGTATGTAATGTATTTATGTAATATTAAAGTTGCTACCATCAAAATCCACCCAGTAATGTTCCTCGAGGCCTCTTATATACATAAAAGCAATGAAATCAATCCAACCTTTGGATAGTGAAAAAAAAAAAAAAAAAAAAAAAAAAAAAACAGATTTTGAAAACGTTTATTTTTTTTTTTTTTATGCATAACATCAAAATGAAAACATTCTATGGGCCATTTCGGATCCACAGCATAGGCCCTTGATTTACCTAAACGAAATTAATAATTGTTTAAAGAAAGATAAATTTTTATATCATCTGAACCGTTGACTCAAGCATTACAAAATAAAGCAATATATCATCTTACTAATACCTTCACATACCAATTACCTGGATATCTTTACCTCTTGACCCCTTCCTTTTTAAAGGATTTTTTTGATTATTACTGATTCGCCCACGGACTTGCTACATGTGGTGCCAAAGTTTATGCTCCGTTCATTCAATGCACTCATTGCTCAAGCATTACAAAATAAAGCCTATAATCATCTTACTAATACCTTGACATACCAATTACATGGATATTTCCCTCCTTGACCCACCCTTTCCTTTTAAAAGAATTTTATTTATATTATTGATTCGCCACGACTTGCTACATTTGGTGCCCAACGTTTAAGCATCCGTTCATTCAATGCCTCATAAGATTAAGACGCCTGTTACCCAGCATAACTGTACAATTCTCAGGAACTTCGCTGATTTGCCCTGTATTTCTACTTTTTGAACCCTATATCTTTTTGTAAATTACGTTCAGGTTTTCGTTGGTCCTACCTATGAGTACATATCCATATGACGTAAAATTGCACACCTTTCATAAACTATCACACATTATATTTTAGAGGAAATAATCGGCACGAATCCATTTTCTGCACACTGCATTTGAAAAAAGGTCAAAACCCAGATAGAGTGGGTAGCCCCGCAGGCTACCCCGCCAATAAGATAAAAAGTTTAAATATAAATTACTCTCCCTCCCAAAAAACAAAAAATATTTATTTACCCTTGAACCATGCAATCTCTGGTAGGTTATAGTAGTTATTTTTTTACTCTCAGTTAGTGGAGATGTATCGAGGCCGAAAAATAGCGATGTGTCGACAGATGCTGATCAGCTGATGACACCACTTATTTGCTTTATTTTTTTCAATATAAATATAAAAGGACAGAAACTAATTTCTTTCAGAATGATGAACTTGGTAATAATGAGAAATGAGTGGAATAATACCAAATAATATTACCATTATACATTATTACATTATCATATTCCATAATTACAACATAAATATATTTTTATTTCTTTTTGGTCCACATGAAATTTACTTGTTCTAACCTACAGCAATCTGAAATATCTGCAAGGCACTGCACACCCCATTACAAATAATCATGCACACTCTTTGCATACAACAAAACCTCTGAAAACCCCATTTTTTAAACTTTGTACAAGTAAAGGTGCAATTTCTGACTTTCAAGCAACTTCTGTTTATTCATTGATCACTAGTTATCCTTGAGAAAAGCTTATTCTCAAAAATTCGAGCTGATCCTGATCTTGCAGTTTTGTTTTATGAGGCAATTGCTCGTTCCCACGGTCCCATAGGCCTATGTGCTGTAATTTCCATGTCACGTTTATGGATAAAATACAAAATTGCTGAATTTCTTACAGTATCGACCACATTGCACGTAGGATTGGTCACACAGGGATCACCATTGAGATAATAAATCTCAACAGTTTTAGGTAAGTCGGGGATGCGGCTGTGGATCACGAAATGCCCCTTTAAGAGGTTTTTGAAAAACCCTATTTGTTAAAACTCTAGTGCCATCCGTGCTAATCCTGCCCTTTTGGTAAGTGGATTGCATTCCAATAAGAATCACTGTTTCTGGTTAAAAAGATCACATCCCCCTGTTCCATATGAAATATATAGTCCTTCCAATGGCACTCTTGCTACGGCTTCTCCATGTCCAGTAGTTGATACCCACCCGCGTATTGTTCACTCATCATCCACCACATCCTAACATACATAAAAATAAAGATAACTATCCAGCAATCAACATATATGTTTCCCCTAATCATCAATCCAGGACCTTGCCCCTCTTCATCCAACCTCATGTACACATGCACAGCACCTTATTCTTGAAGACTTGTTGGCAGTGCTCAGAAATTAAACTTAAAAAACACAGTCTATGGCAACCATTGCAAAAGTTGACTTATGACATATTGTTATGTGTTACTTCTTCCACCTAACTTATTTACCAGTCATTTGTTTGCCACACAATTTTGTATTCTATTTTGTTCAGATTATTTACCATTGTATACTTTTTTCACCTATCCATATATTACTTAGGCCTAACACCCTGTTTTTTAGCCTACTCCCATGAAGGGAGGATCAAACCAGACAGTTTTACCTCAGTTGTAGCGCATCAACTCTGTTGCTTAATACCTGTTCATTCAGGCGTATTGTTTGTGGGTAGAATTCTCTCCATGAGTTGCGGGTGCTACTTGTTGCACCCTACCCCCCCCCCACTACCCCATATACCAATTTCTTCAATTTTGGGAAATTGAATCTGGTGAATTTCACCTTTTTAGTCACCTAAACCAAAGTCCCTACCAAGTTCCAGTTTACAAGACTGTGGACAAGGACACAGATTTCATATAAGGTCAATGGGTGTGTATACCCTATATTAGCCTTGGATTAGTGCTTCCTGTGACCAAGTATGATATAAAATTGGATCAATTAGGCCAAAATTAATTGTTGAGCTATGAAGTTTTGCAAAATTTGGGCGAGACACATTCGAGCCCAATATTTTAAAACTCATAACGAGAGCCAATTAATGGCGTAAATCATCCATTTATCATTATCATGTTTTGGCTCCGATATTTTCCCACACCTTTGACCCCTCAAACATGATAATGAAGTTTAATATGGCAAAGCATGAAGAATAACAGCACAACCCAAATGACCAAACCACACTGAATGAATCTGCGTCGGCAAGCCATGGGATAACCAGAAGATCAGCAGATCATAAGTTTTGCCTTTTTGCAAGGTTTTGTTTGACCCAAATCTGTGACCACCCATAAGGGCCTTGGGTTAGTGGTTCTCTGAGCATTTGAGTGATTATAGTAATATATTTTGGGGCACAGAAGGAATTCATAGATTTTCAAAGAATGCCCCTTTAATTTGGCTCACATACTATGACTCAATCTGTGAACACCATATGAAGCCCGGTCAGCGGATTCTTCTGAACAAGTTATAGCAATTGATTTGTGGCCACTGAATTTTAAAATCAGCCCATGTGATCTTTGACCAAAATTGGTGAATACCCCATATGGGCCTTGGGTTAGTGGTTCTTCTGACCAATTTCTATCAAATTTGATTTTAAGGGCACAAGAAGGAATTGATATATTTTCAAAGAATGCCCCCTTTTAATCGTTGATGTGACCTTGAAAAAATTTCCCGAGTCTGTGAACACCCCATATGGGCCTTTTGTCAGTGGGTTTCTTCTGACCAAGTCTTTTGATTATAGCAATTGAGTTGTGGCACAAGAATGAAAATTATAGATTTTTAAAAGATGCCCCTTTAATTATTAATTGAACTTTGACCTTGGTAAGTGCGAAAACAGCGTACGCCTGCTCATCGTTTGTACTTTGGTGATTGAGCGAAATAGCATGTTTTCGTGCCCATTCTAAAGAAATAAGCGTGTTCGTGCCGTCATTCTAAAGAATAACCGGGACAGTCCAGAGGCCTTGACTCAAACCAAATACAAGCTAGGACCCCAATACTCACCAACAAGTGGAGTGTCTCCCACTCTGCCCTGCATTTTAGCTGTGATACCACCAGTTGATGTAGCACAGGCCACATTACCTTGAGAGTGCTAACTGCAACAGCTCCCACAGTATCGTGCCATCAGGAGCACTTCCAGGCAAACTAGGTCGATAGAAATGTGATTGAGATCGCGAAGACAGGTGTGTAATGCAAAGCGACTGGAGTTAAGTATTGGATTTCAATACAAACTCAAAATAACAGGTCAGGTTTCGCGAACCACAAAGGGCCCCCGCCCGTGTAGTACTAAAGACAAGAACATATAATTTTAAAATCTCAGGGAAGATTGTGATGAAATAATTGGTTCCTTGAAGCACTGAGCGCTTCCATTGACATGACCTTCAAAATATTTGGCACTGGACTGGTTGACCACATGCACAAAGTTTCATGCCCCTCCAGGTACCGGACCCGATTAGTGATTTGACAAACTTAAATGACCACCCACATTACTTCAAGTGACCTTAAAGAATTTTTGGCATTGAATGTGGAACCACATACCCAGCAATTTTCATCCTCCTACCACGTTTAGTGATTTGACCTTGACTGACCCCCCAACATGAGCTTGGTCAAATGACCTTCAAAAATTTTGGCACTGAATGTTGACCACAGGGGGGACTCGAACTAAGTTCTCCTCCTCCACATATTTAGTATTGGACCTTAGGATGACCCATCATACATTTGAAAAGGACCTTTCAAAAGTTGTGGCCACTGATGTTGACGCACACCCCACCAATTTTCAGCCGCCCTACGTATGTTTTAGTGCTTTGCCTTGAAGTTAACACAGCCCTCATGGACATTCACATGACCTTCAAAATTTCGGCATGGAATATTTACCATTCACTAGGTTTCATGACCATACACCATGTGCCAGGTTTTGACTTGAATACCCTGCTGACCGGAAATGACCATCAATTTTTTTTGGCACTGAAAGATGTTGACCACAGACCCATCCAAGTTTATCCTCCTACCACATATTTAGTGATTTGACCTTGGATGACCCCTCATGACTTGAAATGACCTTCAAAAGTTTTGGCACTGAATGTTGACCACACCCACCAATTTTCATCCTCCTACGTATGTTTAGTGATTTGCCTTGAATGACCCCGCATGACATTCAAATGACCTTCAGAAATTTCGGCATTGGAATATTAACCACATTCACTAGGTTTCATGACCATACAACCATGTGCAAGGATTTGACCTTGAATGACCCTGCATGACCTTGAAATGACCTTAAAATGTTTTGGCACTGAATGTTGACCCCACCCACCAATTTTCACCCTCCTACCACATGTTTAGTGATTTGACCTTGAATGACCCCGCATGACCTTCAAATGACCTTCAAAAATTTTGGTACTGAATGTTGACCACACCCACCAAGTTTCATCATCCTACCACAACAGACAAGGTTTATAGCAATTTAAATCCATTTTTTGCCTATTTTTGACCGCATTTGACCTTTGACCAATGGCACATGACCCTCCTCCGAACTCATCCGCCGCCTACTTGAGTGACATCTATGGTGCGAAGATGGACACCCATACTTGCTCCAATCAAAAGATATCGTGTTGACAACGTTTATTATAGCGATTAGCCCTATTTTTTGACCACATTTGACCCTAGTTTTTTGACCAGTTTGACCTTTGACCCATCCCCCATGACCCCTTTGTATCCCACCCACCGCTTTACTTGAGATACATCTAGGTTGCGAAGATGGACATCCACACTTGCATAGTTCCATAGATATCGCGTGGGACGCGTTTATTATAGGATTTCCCCTATATTTGGACCTATTGTTGACCACATTTGACTTTGACCCATGTCACATGACCCACTTTATATCCCACCCACCGCCTACTTAGATACATCTGTTGTGAAGATGGACATCCACACTTGTTTGTTTTCCAAGATTATCGCGTGGGACGTCACACACGGACTGCTATCATTTCTATAGTCCCCCTTCACCACAAAATTTGGCGAGAAACCAAATAGAGTGTTCCTGAACATTGATTGGTGATGCAGGGGAAATGTGTTAGGATTGGTTCAAGCTTATGGTTTAGCACTTTCCCAGTATGAATCTGGTATGGTACAATTAGGGCTTCAATAATTCAAAATCCCTAGAAGGTGTATTTGGGCTAAATTAATTTTGACTCAGCATTTAGTTTGGATGTGCTTTCTTGTAGTGGACTTTCTCCAAATATTCCAAAGCCACCCATATTTCCCAAATTTGGGTGTTTTAACTGATCTCAAATTTTTTTTCTTCAAATTGGTCGGGTAATGGCAGCTTGTTACTCCAAATAAAAAATTAGAATGGCCATTCTCAAAAAAATAAACCTTTTTGATAAAATGAAGTTAATGGTCTGCAATTGCTTTAACATCTATCGGGTTAACCATCCTTCCAAGTTTTCCTGCATGATATTTTTAAACAATATGTTCACCTCAACACTCTCATTTGCATAATGATGTGTTTAATATTTAGAATTTAAAACAGTAAGATTATTAAACCATTTTACTTCTTTAGTTTTAATAATGAATGCTATTCATTTCTGTTTGTATACTGCCTAAAGCCTTACGTGGACTTCAATTTTCACATTATGTTGAAAAATTACCACTTTAATAGGAAATAGACAAGTAATTAACAAAGAATTTCATTGACTTTGGCATGTCCACACGTGACCAAAAGCACCGAGTTTTTATTACTAGAAAACCACTGACTCAGTAATGTTCATATGTCATGTCAAAAGCCGTTTTATATGTCCCTTCTGTTAGGCTAATGAACGTCGCTTCCCAGTTTCCCGTTTCCCGACTCTGGTCAGAAAGAATTCCGATCAAATAATTCAATTATTTCCAATAATTCATTATTTCATATTTCCAACTGTTTAAGAACAAAAACGATTGTTTTAACGTGATCTTCCTCACGAATGATGCATTTTAACACGGTTTACATAAGGGGGGGTTAGCAGAATTGGAAATGTCCATTTTCTAAGATCATACATTTACGTTTGTTCCCGGCTCCTTACCACCATAGAGGCTGTGCCAATCGTGTGAACCCATTTGTCAAGGTAATGAATTTGTCATGAAGACGAGGTTTAGAACTCGTTTGGGGATTTTTATTCGTATTGAAATGCGTTTCACACGATTTGGCACTCCACAACCTCTCCTTACCCCTACTTCCGTGTTGTGTTTTCTATTAAACACCGTTGATCGATTACTAGGTTCTTTTGCAAATGCTGCGTGAACTATGATTTAAATGGCATAATCTACCACACGGCACATTGACTCAAGACTAGGTTTAGTCTCTCCGCCAGGCTGCATATCAACCCCGTCAATTGACGAGTTTACACTTACGACCTGTAGTAAGGGTGGGACTATGTTGAAATGGAATATTCTAACCGTGCACTGGGTAACGCGCTATATTTAGCACTTTCAAATAATGAGATAGGAAATTTAGTCAATTTTTTTCGAAGGTTTTCATAAATATAATTGGAAAAACAAATTTACATTAGCTATAAATCCCATGATATTTGCGAAATTCTTGTGTCATTATTTGTGTATGCCAAACAACATTTGCTAAGAAGTGCTTTGTGGAACCAAAGGTTTATTTAAACACTATCAGTTGATTTGCTAAATCAGTAAACCGAAAAAAATCATCAAAAATCATTTTTGCATGTATGTACCAAGTACAGAATCCTAACATACCCTGCCAATTATAAGACCAGAAGCACCTAATAAGAACAGAATCGGAGATTGTAGTCATTACTGTCCTTTCGAACACTTACTACCCAAACACGTAATTGAATGGAGAATCGTAATCTTGGAACACTTTGCCGTTTCTTCCTTTTCTGCCGATTCTACGCTAGAAAGGTTAATTTCTGATAATTCTTCAGACTTATTCCTTCATTTGAAGCTATTCCTGCCAAATTTCAATTATGTTTCAATCTGATTAGTGTCTTTAACTGAAGCCTGGTCATAAGTTTTGGTTCGCCTCAAAAACATACTGCAGTTAACTTGGCATCAATAATGGAAATCTTACAATGAATAATGAAACATTCCCCACTCAGTCACGAAAAAATTCCTGTAAACCACCAATGGCGTATGGACGGATTGCGTTTCTCCCTAGGGTATGTCAGGTCTGGTGCGTTTGAATCATATGGGTGTAAATTGTGTAAATGTATATCCTATACTTGACGCAAGAATGTCCATAAGCCATGTCCTGCTGCATGGAAGGCACTGAAGCTAAGTGGACTGTTTGGGACCCCAACCTCAACAAAACTCCATATCAGGCAGTTAGACGTTCGCCTAGGAGCTTATCAAAGGCATATGCATAAACACGTTCAGTCTATCGACTAAAATTATATTGAAGTTTGGCTACTCTTACTCATCTAGAAAAAAAATTGACTTTTGGGTAAATGTTGACCTTTTTTGACATTCCCCACCCCTGTCAGACCCAGGGGAGGACCCTGGGAGAATGAATTACATGTTTAGTAGGGGTTTGTCCCCTCCTACAGTATACTTAAGTTGACTCTCTAGCTCATCTGGAAACAAAGTTATGGCAAAATGTTTACTTTTTTTGTGAAATGTTTCTCTGTTTTTTACATGTCCCCACCCCTTTCCACCTAGGTGAGTCCCTGGGAATGAATTACATGGTTAGTAAGGGGCTTGTGCCATCCTACAATAAATCTAAGTCTTTAAGGTACTCTAGCTGATTCTTGAAAAAAGTTATGGCAAATGTTCCTTTTTGGTGAAATGTTTGACCTTTTTTGACATTTCCGCCCCCCCCTGTCGACCCAGGGAAGGACCATGGGGGAATGGATTACAATTAGTATGGGCTTGTGCCCCCCTACAGTATATTTAAGTTTGGGTGCCGAGCTCATCTGAAAAAAAGTTATGGCAATGTTTACCTTTTTTGTGTCAAGTCAACACCAACATCGCTTACATACATTATACGTAACATCCAGCATGCATTTCAATAAGCCGGAGTTTTGCTACGCATCCTTCCAAAAAATGAAACGGGAAACTGGGAATCAACTTCATAGCCTTATACAAAATA
Organism: Ophioderma brevispina; assembly: GCA_023653785.1. Taxonomy (NCBI): domain Eukaryota; kingdom Metazoa; phylum Echinodermata; class Ophiuroidea; order Amphilepidida; family Ophiodermatidae; genus Ophioderma; species Ophioderma brevispina. The sequence goes on from JAMKCH010005120.1 coordinate 32,152, forward strand.
AATGGTTTGATCTTTCCTCTTTCAAAGTTATTGATGTGCTAATTATGTCACACGTGACCGGTCACCTCACCATTTTTTAGTTTTGAATGACAGAAATATTTGTGGTCATATTGAAGAAAGGTAGCAGTATTATCTTTTATTATCAGTTCAAATATGAATATGATCAGTTTAACAAGAACGCAACACCTTAATTTATTAATAAAGACTAGTCTAACTTGATTTCCATGTGTCTTTTGAGAGTTTTGGGGTAAAGTTGCCAATTCACAGACTTGCACTATTTCAGCACAGAAATATGCATACTAGGAATATCATTGCTCTTTGCCAGTTATTACTAATGCTACATGTACTGAAAGAGCTCTGAAATAGTTGGGAATATGGAAATACACAAGATTTTATTACAACTTCCATTTTTGGTGCCCATTAACCATAGTCCACCAATTTTGTGTTTATAGTAAATGGAGATGTCACACACGTAAACCACCAATGTCACACACGTGACCTGACTTAGTGATAGTAAATTTGGTTAATTACGCATTACATTTGCTTGTACTTTTTATTACCCACATTGTTGTAATGACAAAGTACCAATTTTCTGAATAATGACGAATTTGAGTACTTAATAATCACAGAATTGTGCTGTTGAGTTGGAATTCTAAAACCCCTATTTGTCTGAGGTCACAAAACGTGACCGAGCTTTAATTGCCCCTCATGACAAATAAATCAATCTTGGCGAAGTGGAACATTAATTTTTGTTGGATTGGTCTAATGGTTATTCATTATACATAAGTAATAACAGATTGGCTATGTTGGCAAAATAGCATTGGGTTGAAAATCAAAATGTCCCATTTTGGCCGCGAATATAGTTCGGACCCACACACTCTTTAACCTTCTGAGGTTTTCCACCTTTCCTTACAGAATCTCTTATTGGGCCTCATTACTTGATACAGCATGACTAACATCTGAGTAACCATCGAACATCTAAGCTTTGGGCTTTCCAGGTCTCTGATTGGCTAAATACATAATATAAGCCCATGTATACATTTGCCCAGTAGGCCTCAGAGTTTATAGATTGGGTTTACAGCTGAGTCTAACTGACGGAAGTAAGGTGCTTTGTCGCTCGCGCCCCTTTGTCATTCGGTCGAACCTCCCCCAATATACTTTGTTTCACCTAAAGTTGAAGGTGACGTCATTATGCGGCTTGCATTCCCCCTGCGTCTCGATCGTGGCGCCTTTATTCGCGTGCGTATAATGCTATGATTCCAAGCATAGCGCGCGCGCGATTCATGGCTGCGCACATAAAATCGCAGTGACGTCACCTTCAACTTAAAGATGAGACAAACAATAGACCAACTACTTTGAATACAGGGGTAACAGTCTTCATTAGCCACACTTCTTACCTAGCATCTTTTTCCTCAGAGTATTCTCCTTTCACAGCTGTTTGAATGTCTTGTATTTTTCGAGCATCTTTTTCCTCCGTTCTGTAGCTAGTGATTCTGTTGGCACCTCTGTGACTCCCATTTCCTTGGCAAATCTGTTAGCTCCTAGCCCAGCTAAAAAAATGTGATCTGTCTCAAAACAACAATTGAATTAAAATGTTTTAACTATTCACAATCTGTACACCTGTGGCATATGGACATGGCCGCATTCTTACTTGTGTAGCCTGTACGGCAGCTACACTGTGTCTACCACGGCAGCTAATGCAGAGTACACACTGGGCTAGTTGCAATGTAGTAGCTGCATGACAGGGCTTCCAAAGTACACAGTTATACCCTAATGGCTATCAAAATGGCAGTGTAGTAACTGCAGGGTAGATACGTGGTAGCTGCATGTCTACTCCATGCCTAGTGGGCAACTACAGGGTAGCCATTAGGGTAGGTACCGTAGAGTCATATTAGACACATCACTGTATATTGATAACTGTACTTTGGAAGCCCTATCTTACAACTATGGCACCGCAACTACCTGTGTACTGTGCAGTACCTACCGCGGTAGACGCAGTGTAGCTGCCGTGTGGGCTACCACGTGAGTGAGAAAATGGCCGTGCACATAATGCATCAAGGGGGTACCTGCTGGAGTAGAGCTAAGAGTACACTGTGGTCTTAAGCTGTTCCCAGACAGTGCTGGTTATTATGGTTTACCATGGAAATTCTAACTGAACAAATGACCTCTAATATATGCCTCCCTTTTTGATCAATTTCACCACCTCTGGGCATTTATTACAGACAATACATTAATAATTAACAGAAGATACTATAGTATTTGTCAAAATCCCTTGGACATGTAACTATGTACGCCCGCTTTCCCGCCAATATGACGCACTGTTGGATTGCATGTAAGCGCAGTTCACACAAAGAGATATGCGCGCGTATGTCATGTCCAAGGGATTATGACAAACACTATAAATATCAGAGTGCACTACACCAAATATGACAGGGCCCAAAGTATATGACAATGAGCATGGGAGATTATGATTTTTCTGTACAATGTTCTCTTTCCTACTCTCAAGTTCTGTGATCAGAGTGAATTACATGCAGTATTTTTTAATAACTTTGATACTTGTCAAGGCTGTGTACCTTCTCCATCACCATTCTGGACAATTTGACAGGGTTCTTGATATTCTTACACACATGTAACACCCCAGTCCTTATTCTGATCTTCCATGAGAAAAACATCCATTTCCTATGTCACCATCCCTGTAAAACGGAACCTCTACCTTGACACAAGCAAAGGATATAAAGATTTTTTGTTTTGTTAAGATTTAACAAAAAAAAAAAGACAAATTCTGTCTGTTAAATTTTCCTGGGGTACAAGACTGACTTGACACCTTTCCCAAGAAAGGATTTGGGAATAGCTGAAAAATTTCTGGAACCAAATTTGTTTTAAATTATTTTTTCCTTTCCCCTCCCTTCCCCCCCCCCCCCACCCCCTTCCCTCGCCTTCTCTCCTCTCCTCTCCCCTCCCCTCTCAGTCTCCGTTCTTTCTCCTCCACTCTTCCTTTTCTCCTCTCCCTCCCCCCTCTTACCCTCCTCTCCCCTTTCCCTATCTTCTCCACTACCCCTGCCCCTCCTCCCCTCCTCTCTCCCTCTCTCCCCTCCTCTCCATCCCCTTTTCCGTGTCCCTTTACCTCTCATCTCCCCTCTCCTCTCTCCCCTCCTCTCCTCCTCTCTTTTTCCCTCTCTCCCCCTGCCCCTCATTCTCCTCTCTCTGCTCGTCCTCTAAAACCGTTTTCCCACTCTCCGCCCCTCCTCCCTGTCGCTCCTCCCCTCCCCTCTACTTCTCTCCTCTCCTCCTCCTCCCCAGCCCCACCCCCCACCCACCCTCACCTTCCCTTCCCTCACGACCCGAAAATACATCTTCAATCTCTTTATATGGCAAAATTCTTGTTTTTTTTTTTTCAATGCAAAACATTCATATAAACCCGGGCAAGTTAAACCATCTCTCCCCTCCTCACTCCTCATCTCCTCTCTCTCTCTTCCTGTCTCCTCTCTCTCCTCTTCCCTCACTCTCCCTCTGCCTGCCTCTACCCTCCTCTTTCCTCCCTCTCCCTCTCCTACTCCCTCTCTCCCCTCCTCTCCTCTCTTCCCCCTCCCCTCCTGTCCCTCTCCTCCTCATCCTCTTTCTCCTCCTCATCCCTCTCTCGCCTCCCCTCTCTAAACCCCCTCTCTCCTCCTCCCCTCTCTCCTCCCTCACTCCTCCCGCTCATCTCCTCTCCCTCCCCGCTCTCCCCTCTCTCCTCCCCACTCTCTACCCCTCCATCTATCTTTCCGCTCCCTGTTTTCCACTCTCTCCTCTCCCTCTCCCCCTTCTCCCACCTCTCCCTCCTCTCCCCTCTCCCTCTCTCCTCCACTCCGCTTCTCTTATGGCTCCTCTCCCCTCTTTCCTTCCTCCCCTCTCTCCTCTCCCTCCCCTTCTCGCTCTCCCCTCCCCACTCTCCTACACTCCTCTCCCATCTTTCCCTCTCCCTGTTTTTCCACTCTCTCCCGCGTCCCTCTCCTCCCCCTTTCCACCTCTCCCTCTCTCCCCCCTCCCCCTCGCTTCTCCTTATGCTCCTCCCCCTCTTTTCCTCTCCTCCCCCTACCCAATCCTCTCTCTCTCCTCCTCTTCCGTTCCTTTCTATTTTCCTTTCCTCTCCTCTCCCTCTCTCCCTGGAAAATTATACAACATGCTTCAAGCTTTATAATGCATCAACTTGGGTTTCATACAAACATTCTAAACCAATGCCAGGGAAACATTCTCTCTCTCTCTCCTCTCTCTCTCTCCTCTCTTCTCCTTCCCTCCCTCTCACTTCTTCTCTCCTCTCCCATCTCCCCCTCTTTTTCTCCTCTCCCTCTCTCCTCCTCCCTCTCCTCTCCTCTCCGCTCCCCCTCCTCTCCTCCCCCCTCCCTCCTCTCCCTCTCTCCCTGGGAAAATTACATGCATCAAGCTCTTGATGCAATTAAATTCTTGTTTTCAATGAAAAACATTCCTACAACCATGTCCAAGGGAAGAACATTATCTCTCCCCCTCCCCTCCCCCCTCCCCTCCCCGTCCCCTCCCTCCTCTCCTCTCCTCTCCGCTCCTCTCCTCTCCCCTCCCTCTTCACCCTCTCCTCTCGCCTCTCTCCCGCCTTCCTCTCCTCTCCCTCTTCCCCTCGCCTCTCCGCCTCGCTCCCTCTCTCCTCTTCGCTCCCTGCTCTCCTGCCCAGATCTGGTCCTCCCCTCTCTTGTCTCCCTCTCCTCCCCTCCTCTCTCTCCCCCTCTCTCTCTCCTCCCCCCTCCTCTCCATCTCCTCCTCCTCCCTCCCGTCCCCTCTCCTCTCTTCCTCTCCTCTTCCTCTCCCTTCTTTCCGCGCTCCTGTCCTGCCTCGCCTCGCCTCTCCCCGGCAGCCTCAGCGCCTGGCCCCTCTCGCTCTCCCCTCTCCCCCCTCGCCTGCCTCTCTCCACTCCTCTCCTCTCCGCGCCCTTGCCCCCCCTCGCCTCCCCCGCCCCTCTCTCCGCGCCACTACTCCCTGTCGTCCCCTCGTCGTCTCCCTCATTTCTCCCTCCCTCCTCTTCCATCTCCCCCTCTCCCCATCCTCCCTCTCTCTCCCCGTCTCTCTCGCGTCATGGAAAAAGGACATGCTTCAATGGGAAAACATTCACGTGTAACAGAAAACATGCTCCTCCCCCCTCTCCTCATCCTCCCCTCTCCCCTTCGCCTCTCCTCTCCTCTCTCTCTCTCCCTCGCTCCGCCTCTGCTCTCCCCATCTCTTCCTCTCCCCTCCCTTTCTCCCCCCTCTCCGCTCCTCTCCCTCTCCCTTCCTCTCATTACCTTCTTCTCTCCTCTCTCCTCCCTTCCCCCTCTCCCTCCGTCCCCCCCGCTATCTCGCTGGGACAATTACATGCTTCAAGCTCCTTATGCAAAATTCTGTTTTTCAATGCAAAATATATTCATATAACCATGCCAGGGGAACACCAGGAGATGTTCTAATCATCTCTTTTGATCTTTTTTTCTAAGTCCTGTTTTATCGGCAGTCAGAAAATAAATACTGTTGACAGATTACTACTTATTATAAACAACTTTTCAAAGTCATTGGTAATAATTTTCTTACTTCGTATTTAGAATTATTGTCCCTATTGTTTTTCAGATCTCTTTTGTTGTTTTTGTGGTTGTGTTTGCTTTCTTTTTCTTCTTCTTTTCTCCTTGTTTTTTTTTTTTTTATTTCTATGAAAGACGTTTTTCTTTCAGTAGGCCAGTGTATTGTGTGAAGGGGAAGGCTTACATCCTATGATACTGATGTTCTGTTGGTTCCTTATAGGAAATTATTGCCAAATTATGCTCCCTCCCCAGGGCCCTTATCACAATACAAAACACCAGCCCATCAAGGATCCCCCGCAAAAGACCCCCCCCCCCAGTACTTTTGACAAGCAGCAAAATTCCCAAACATTAATGTCCCCCTCAAAAAAGATAGAAACTGATTTTTCTTTCATTTTAAATTTCAAAAGAAGATGGGATTTGTACATTTCCTTCCACATTTTAAATATAAAAAAGAATCTATTTGAATTATACTCTACAACGTATACCATAACCCAAGCCCGTACACGATGCATGCATGAAGGCCATACCTTTGACCCTACCAAACAGCAACACACAAATATCCCGGGGATCTGGCACTGTTATTCTTGACATCCAGTGAAGATTTGAAGGAAACGTGTGGGACGAGCGAAATTATTGACAGGAAGTCACCCATAGTGTACCTGATGTTCTGTAGACCTTTCCTAACAAAATCCAAGAGTCCCTCGGCGGGCGAAGTGTATTTTGAAGTTTTCCATCCTTGGACCAGTTTGGTTCGTATGAGTGCGTATGGGTGGCCATTGTGGTAAAAAAGGTGCATCGCAGTCATTAAAGTGACGGATGTCCAAGTGTCCAGGGACCCAGTGATACGATTTTTCGGATTTTAGTTTTTGATTTGTTTGTATATACAATGGAATGCAGCTGTGTTGGTTGAGTGCGACTGTTGTAAAAGTGCCATTCCAAATAAAGATGTCAAATGAACCTACTGTGCCCTGAATCCGAAGACAGAGCAGAGACTGTGGGACAGTCTAATCCCATAATGCAAAATTAGGAAATTTCACCTCAATATAAGCTCATGTGATCCAAAAAATCCTATTCTTAAAAATCCTGACTTTTATAAGCCCACAAAGTGCTAGTACCTAAGGGATTTTTAACTGACCATCAAGCAGGGCCGTACGCAGGATTTTTTACGGGGGGTGCGGGTCTTTAAAAAAAGTGGACCTTTTTTGAAAAAAAAATGGACCGCTCCCCTAAAATGACCCTTTTTTGGACGTTTTGAACATCTCATCACCAAAAGTGGACTTTGTCGTCATATTTTCTCTAAAGTTTTAACCTTTTTATCAAAAATATCGGCAAAAAGTGGACCTTTTTCCCCTTTTGTGGAATTTAGGGGGGTGCGACCGCACCCCTCGCACCTCCCCTGCGTACGGGCCTGCCATCAAGTCTCTTATGGTTCTTAAACCGTCTTGGATCTTGAACATTTTTAATCCTCATATTATAAGAAAGAGCGGGCAGAGCGATTTAAAGATTATATTAAACTTCTCAAACTACACATTCACCATTCCGTACTAACCAGCATTAAAAACTGGGTAATCTTCAAGAGCACATACTGCAGCCTCTACAGCGTCCAGTGCAGACCCAGGTTGACTGCCACATAGAACTTGGTATCCAGCTCTGACTGCTATCTGGACTCCTTCATACCAATCTTTGGGGTCAGTTGCTTTGATGTACCCAGCTCCACCATGAACGATAACAGTTGGGGTAACTATCTGCTGGTCTGCCATTGGAATGGGGAGGAAACCTGATGATTATATCCTACAAAATGTAGAAGAATTGATGTGTTATAAATGCTATTATAACACATAAAAATATTTCTGTCATTTGATTGGTGGATACTATATCACATGTCATAAAATATTTTAGACTAGTTCCCCAAAATTTCACAGGCGGGAAAAAAGTTCCCTAAAAAGTTACTATTTCCCCCATCACGGGAAAATAGTCTGGTTTTTATGGGATTTTTTTCCCCTGCATTGGTATCTTGCCCATGCTTCACGGTGATTGATCTGACCCGATCAGCGACCCAACCTTTAACACTGTATCAATCATATCATCTGCTTGATATTTGCATGTTTACATTTCACTGCTAGGCAATTTCCATTGAATTTTTGACTCAAAATGGAGAAATCTCGATGACGTAGATATAGTGCTAATACTGTAAAACAAATCATATGTCTAGAGCAGTTCGAGAAATTTGTGGGAGAGCCACGATTCAATTGAACCATGATAGGCTCAAGGTCCGTTCATACTTCACAGCATTGCAGTGCAATGCTGCAATGCAGCCTACCAAAATCGTTACTGCAATCACTTGCAGTATTGCAACGCAATGCAGTACTGCAATGAAGTTAAAATTATTTTAACTGGCGATGCAGCAAGATGCAGTGGGGTGCAGTCAGTGGTGCAGTATGCCAATTTTACTGCAATCCTCCGCAAGTTTACTGCAACGTACTGCAACCCGTGACCTGCAGTGACCTGGGTTGACCTGCAGTAAATCCATTAGGATTGCAGCGGAAGTGGCGGAACATTGCAGTAAATTTACTGCAAAGCAATGCAGTGCAGTGGAAGTATGAACGGACCTTAAGGCTTGAGTTGCGGTGGCAGCTGATCTCGACGAGTTCATTATTGGCCAGTTTTTCCAATGACAGAAATATTTTTATATGTTATACAAAACAAATATTGGTTGCTCTACATTCGTGAAATGGTGCAAAATACCTCCCCTTGGTGACTGGAGACCGTAGGCCTACTATTTTCCCAAAATCAAAGGTCGAGGGAAAATAGTCTCCAATCACCTCGGGAAGTTGTTTTGCACCATTTCCCTCATGAGCAGTCAATATTTGTATAATAATTGCCAATACAAATAGACACCCATGGAGCACTCAATTTTGCTCTTCGGGTTTGGGAACTTTATTTGGCAAAATTTGGGTCTTCAGAATTTAAATTTTGAGCACTTTTTATGGTCTTGGAAAATTAATTCAGAGACAAAGCAATATCAGGGGAGGGCGGCCAAGAAATCCCAATTTCAGACGTCGCCATTGGTTTAACACGTAAAAGCGAAATCTTGACGAAAAATTCGGAATTTTTTATATGTTGTCAAGGAATATTTTCTTATTCCAAAACTGTTGGAGTTGAAGAATCAACTCCACTGGAAGGGTTATTTCTGATTATTTTTGTATTAATAACGAACGAGGAGTGGTCGCATGTAGGTCATGGGAACCCCCACATCAAGCACCCAAATTTGGTTTTTGTGGTTTGCACTCCGTATTGTTGTAATTTCTTTTGAAATTTTGGTGAATTGTATAAGAATGAGGCTTGGCCGCCCCCCCGACTGAGCAAATGTTACAACATTTTTGAAGAGTGACCCCTCAATTTCAAAATTGATATTTTTGACAGAAGTTATGTTTGTAATTTGTCTACGAAAAACTATACATGCAAAACGAGAATGCTAAAAAATACGTATTTATCATAAAATAAAATGCGATTTTTGTAATTAAAATTGGGATCCCAGATTGGACTTAACGGCGGAGCTGGAAATAGTGCCACCTCAAGAAACTACCTCTAACTTGAACTGCCTGAACCAATAAAAAACAAACGAAGGATGCGCGTAGACACGTATATGTCGCTATTTCCCGGCTATTTCACATTGGCAAGGCGTTTCCAGCAGCCGTGAATTATTATCGGCGATCCCAATCTTAATTTATTCTAACTACAAAAATTCCTTCTGTTTGATGCAAGGACCTTTTCAAGTTAAACCATTCCAGGTTTTAGTTATAGCCCCGTTACCAATGCCAACTGTGTAAGAATCTCAAAATTTTTGAAAAATGAGGGGCGCTCTTCAAAAAAATTGTGCTAACTGCATATTGCTTAAAAATGATGGTGCTGACAAAAAAATGAAAGATATCCCCATTTTGTAATTGCAAGGATATTGCTCATCTAGCTCTGAGAATGGCCAACTTATTTCTATGGTCTGGTGATAGCTAGAGAAAAAACAGAAACTTGTGCAACTAGATCTGAGACAGATCGGAGCAGTCGAGGTAGTGCTTTGACCCGAAATGACCTTTGATTCGGAATATTAGACATATTTCATATGTCATTAAGGATCATTTTCAAATGTCAGCTCAATCGGAGCATTTGAAAATTGGACCTTTGTCCTCCTTAATGACTTTGACTCGAAAATATTTTCAACATGGTACAATACAATACAAACAAACGGCCAGTTGCTATGCGCCTTCTCATAACAAGGTCAAAGCGCTTTACCAAATAGAGAGTACTTCTATTAGCCTCAAACATAGTACCAAAAAGGTATTGTTAAAAAGATGATCCATGAGATAAGTACTTATAACATCAAACTATAAAATAACAAAGCAACAGCTGCCAAATTAAATATCATGTGAGGCAATAACAAAAAAAAACTAATTTAGCAACGATCAATCTTAGGGAATAGATGAAATTTTAGAGCTTTCTTGAAAGTAACAATGGACGTGGAGGGGCGAACAGAGATAGGCAAGAGTTCCATAGTAGGGGCCGCATTGCTGAAAGCCCGGTCACCATGACTTTTTGTGCGGGAAAAGTGGAGGAGAGTCTTGTAATCTGTAGATCGGCAATCTGGCCTGCCAGGAATATACACAGAGAGGTATTCGGACAAGTAAGATGGCAATTGTCCGGAATTGCCCTTGTAAGTAAGGAGCATAAGCTTAAAGACACCGCACTTACTAATGGTATATAGCCAATGGAAGCTCTTAAGGAGTGGTGTGGCTGGTGTCCTTCTATCAGATATGAACACCAGCCTGCTGGCTCTATTCTGCAAAATCTGAAGTTTACTCGATCCTGGCCGAAATTCCATACAAAAGTGAAATTGGCATAGTCACTGCGAGATAAAATCAGTGATCGGACGAGATGATGACAAACTCTCAAATGGAATAACGGGGCGGATTCCGGTAAATATTGCGAAGGTGGAAGTTAACAGACTTAATGAGGACCTTTACAAGTTCAGTCATAGACATTGTCTGATTCAAACACGTTACACCAAGGTTTCTAATTGCCGAGGGACTGGGGAACATCCACTGTCACGAACCTGATGGTAATATCTTGAGGCGACTTGGGTAATAGGATGAACATGCGCTGAAAAATTCTGTCTTTTCATATTCAATTTGAGTTTGTTACGCGCATCCACTCACTGATTTCATCAATACAAAGAGAGAGTCTTTTGCCAGGAATGTTGCATCACTCCTCCTACAGGACATGGAGTCTTTTGGAAAGCATGTTTAGAATATAAGGATCATTCCATCAAAGTTAAGCTCCCAATCGGAGCATTTTAGAAATTTGACCTTTGACCTCTTAATGACCTTTGACTCGAACAATTTTCCAACAGTTTAGAATGTCATTCAGGATCATTTACCGTCAAATGTCAGCTAATCGCGAGCAGTTTTAAAATTTGACCTCTGACCTTTGACCTCGAACATATTTTCAACATGTTTAGAATGTCATAAGCATCAATTTCAGTAAAATTTCAGCTCAATCAGAGCATTTTGAAAATTTGACCTTGACCCCTTAATGACCTCCAGTGACCTATATGGAATTATAACATGCATCTGTGCAAGAAGCATCAATCTACCACCTTGCAATTGTAGATATTTTTTGGAGATATTTTAAACTCAGGGCGGGAATGCTCCTTTAATGACATTTGATCGCCCTGCTGGGCGTACTTTATGACGGGTCTGAGCTTGCTTCAATCATCGCCTCACGTTACCATTCAAATAATCTGTAGGAGGAGTGTAGCATTTTGGTGAAAAAAAACGTTTTGGCTCCTGTGACCTACGTACCTTTGACCCCAAACAAGTCGGATCACATATGCGGTCTGTGGTCATTGATGATTGTGTGCAAATCCTGTCAACATTGATGAAATTATGTGGCAGAACGAGCACATTGAAGTTTGACCAGAAGTTGACAGAAAGAAAACTAGATCTGGAGACAGTTCTGAACACAGTCGAGAGTACTGAGACTTTGACCCTAAGTGACCGGTAATATCAAAAAAATGTAGCACATATTTAGAATGGCATAAGGATTCATTTCAAATGTCGGCTCAATCGGTGAGCTTTTGAAAATTGGACCTTTGACCTCTTAATGACCTTGATCTCGAAAATATTTTCAGCATGATTTAGAATGTCATAAGGATCATTTCAGTCAAATTTCAGGGGCGTCTAGTTATATTTTATATACAGTTAAAGGTGGTTTGACCTGTAGTGACCCCAGATGACCTTTGATCAAATTTATTAAGTAACTTTTGTAGGGGGGATGTCAACTACACCCACAACAGAGTCCCATGATCATACTATGTAATCGTAGAAGGGTAAGGATTGAAGGGACATAATTTGATGTATTTTGACCTATGAACCCTAAATCCTGCGTCATATGACAAAGTCATATTGACTTATTGTGGTGTTGATCAAGCCCTACAAGATTACAGTATTAGTTTTGAGATTGAGCTAATTCCTGATTTTTTGCATGGTTAATATGTGGACTGCTGTGACCCTATCATGACTTTGACACCAATTGGTCATGTCAAAAAGTGGGGGTATGTACTTGTCATTGTCAAAAAAAAACCCCCCACAATTTTGGTATCAAAGGGAATGTGCATTGCTGAGATATTCGCATGATGACAGAAAGACAGAAACCAACAGAGAAAACAGTCGAGTTGACTCGACGTGTTAAGAAGAAAGAAACCTTACAGGAACAAAGCCACAGTAGCCCCTCAACTGTGCAATCAAGGGTCTAATGTGAACTGTCAATGGCCACTCAGCTATCAGACGCCGGAACTCATCTTCATAGGGTCTATGTGGGTGCTTTTGGCTTTACAAGATCGTATAACATTGTATTCACGTCTACTATTGCATACATACTTGTTCCAAAATGCCAAAAAGCCTGATTTTTAATGAGTTTCATTGTAGTATTGTCCATAAAATCACTGATAATGCCAAAACATGTCATGCACTACACATCAACAGCACATTATTTTCCACTTCCCTTCTCCTCTGCCGAATGCCCCGGTACTTCGGCAGTTCCGAGAGGAGGGACGTTCGGCACCCGGGTATATCGGCACAACAGACTAGTGGATCAAAGCACCGTTGTTTCAACTTACTTGAATATGACAAATTATTACACATATAGGGCGCCGGGCGCTTGCAATTTAGGTCATCTGTCATCCAGAATACTAGTGTATGTAGTATGTAGAGAATACGAAGAATCACCTGTACACTTGAGCCAGTCACTCATGGCTGTAGAAATAGCAGTCCTGCTATAAGCATGACTCAAGTTGTCTTATCTTTTATTATTCTGACATATTAATACTGGCCCTCAATCTGCTGAAATCAATTCCAGACCAAAAATGTAGAACATTTTGTTTAAAACATTTTTAAAAATATTTTTAAGTGATTTTGTTTTGAACATTGCTGCTGTCATCCCTTTTTGGCTGTAAGACATCGGTATAGACAACCCTTAAAAATGTTTTAAGTATTTTTAATGCATATTTTATAATGAAAGAAGCAAACAAAGAAAGAGAAAATTTGATGCACTTTACAGAGGACGATAATTTCACTTCCACAGTTAAGTCCAAAACAACTGATCTCTATACAATTAATTGGAAACCTGGGCTTCGTAATTGATGCACGACGGCCATATTGGTCATCCAAAAGAGCCCAAGCAGCGTGGTACGAGACGGTCATTTATACAAAATTTGTTCCCATTGAACTGTTGGGATAAGCTGACATTACAGACTACAGAATCAGCCAATTCATTGAGCTCATTGTATTTGCGCGTATGGGATGGCATGTCTCTAAGCGTGCACCCGGGATACACTTCTGTTAAACAGGTTCTCTGGAATGCTATGTGTTCGGTAGACCAGATTTCCGCCCGTTGCTCCATTCATCTAATAATACAATTACGTTGTGTAGCCAATCCATTGTATAGAGATCAGTGGTCCAAAACAGATGACATAGTGACATGACACAGGTGAAAGGTCATACACGTGCACCAAATTTTGGTAAACATACTCAGGCGGGTAAAATTTTGTACAAAGTCCATAGACGATTTTTGTAGTGATAGCGCCCGCACCAATTTATTTCCGATAAAGCTCGTTATCCAGTCCAGTGGTTTATTGCGTATTCCAATAGCCAAGCTCTAAGGAGACGATGGTGTGTACTACGTCAAATGCCTTTGCTAAAATCAAGAATTGCAATATCTGTTGTCTGTCATCGTTTGATGGATGTCAGGACGTGATGGATTGGAAAGTTGTGTATCACATGAACTTGATTTCTGAAGCGTGCTGAGCATTGGAACGCATGGTTATGTTCCGTAATAAACTTCATCGTTTGCCTATCAAAGATGTGTTCAAGCAGCTTGAAGCAAACACAGGTTAATGAGATGGGCGTAATTTGCAGGGTCATCTTTGAACCTTTTTAAAATTGCGAGATATCTGCACACTCAGTCCTCCGGGAGCTCACTCCTTTCCAGGCTTTGTTTTGAAGATAACTGGAGGGGTGGTGCTAACTCTTTTGTGCGTTTTTCAGGAGGCATTGGAATACCATCGGTCGCAACAGCTTATTGGTCGTTCAAGGTATGGTAGTAAGTCTTTTTCGCCTCCCTCACATTTACTTCAATTTCAGTCTGTCAGGATATGTGGAACAAATGTGGAGGTCCAGGAAGGTGGATCAGTGGGGCGTCACCAGACCTTTGCAAAGTGGGGGGCAGAAGGGTGCCCAGGCATTTTTGAGGGGCCTTATTTTGGGTCCTTCTCCATAGACACTGTACCCGTCAAGGGTCATTTCATGGGGGGGCGAGCGGGGCAAGGGTTCCGTTTGGGGGGGCTTGCACCCCCCCTGCCCCCCCGCTGGTTACGCGACGTTGGAATCTTCTCTGGTAAACGCACCTTTAAATTGGTCTGCCAAAGTATTTGCTTATCTTGTGCCGCTGTCCCGATTTCGAGTTTTGGATACCATGTGTTGTCTTTTTTCCTTGATCTTATGTCTTATATAACGCCAACATTTTTGTGTCTTTGGATGTGGATAAATCAGTACATAGTCCTCTGCTGGCTTTGCAAAGTTCTTTTTCACCTTTGTGGCGGACCTTTCTTAAAACGGTCCAGTCGCTTTATGTTCTCCTCGTCGCTTTGCTCTGAGGTAGTTGCGTTCTTTCATTCTGCACAGTCTTTTATGTCTGTGAAAACCATGGTGGGCGATATTTGTTATTTGTTTACTTGGGACATGGTTCTCTACAAATTTTCACAGCTCTCTAAAGGTGCACCAATTTTCATTCCAGATCTACTTTCTGGTTGGTTTCCAGAAAACTTTCGGTGAAATCCCTGGCACTGCTTTTATATCCCTGCTCGTCCATTTTACTCCATAATACAACATCCTTGGTGTTTGTATGTACTGGGAGCCGAGTCTCAATTTCGACCATAACAATATTGTTGGTCTGCAATGGGTTGCGAGAGGGTAAACCTATCCTGGTATCTAGCTGGTGGTCTGCTGGTAGTCTGATGGCCTGGTAGTAAACACAGGTCAAGGTTTCTCATGCCATTTTGTGGGATTTCACTTGTTTGGGAAGGTAACTAGTTATCCATACTGAAGTCATCAGCAATTGATAAAATACTCTCTTGAAGAGAGCCATGAGCTTCGATCACATCGTTATCTGTCCATGTCATACATTTGGATCTAAATTCCTGCCGTCTAAAATGATATAGGGTGACTTGACTTCCTCGTTGATTTTACTGAGGCTGTGTACAGACAGTCTCAAAATCCTCTTTGGCAGTCTGTGGCCTGTAACTGTAACATTTTCAGTCCCTAGAATGAGTTGACACCAGCTAGGTTTGTTCACTATGGCTGGTGTCAAATATCTGGTCTTTCATACGAGGGATGGAATCTTCAACTGCAACAAAGACAACCTACTCCTTCTTTTGAACATCGTGGTCATTTCTAGTCACTTGGTAATGATTTGGGAAAAAATTTCGCAGTTGTGACTTTTTCATTAAGCCAGATTCAGTACAAGTAAGAATATTATCTGGTGAGTTTCGCAACAAAGGCACCAAGTCAGCAGTTTTTTCTTGTGGATACTACGAAGTTCACCAGGGCAATATAAGTTTCTTTGGCATTTTTTCTGTGATTTTTTCCCCTTGATACTTTGGACCAATGTCACCGTCAAATGCACTGGATGATGTAACTGTACTTTGCTTATTTTGTGTGCCATAAACCATGATTGTAACTTTGGGACTAGCTGGTAGAGGGTTAGTTCTGACTAAGTGAAGTTATGCAAAACCACATGAATAGCGTAGCTTTCCCCTGTTACCAGCATGAGCAGGCCCATTTCAAAGAGCCAACTTTGCAGACCGCAGACGAACAATATCAAAAGCAATTCAAAATCGAGTGATTGTGTTCCTTAGATAAAAATTACCTTTTGAAATAGTTAATCCTCAAAAATTTTGTCTAAAACGAGAGCATCAATTATGCATAAGACCCACGTGTATGGGTGGAACTGGAATGATTCTTGGAGACGCAATGCATGAACACCGGTGGGCTGTGTGCATTGTTATGTGGTGGGGGTGGCAGACATTTGTGACAAAATAAGTTCAAGATGGGGACATAAAAAAATTATATGCTTTGGCAAAATAGAAAATGTATGTAGGTCCAAAGTAATTTGAGGTCAACATGACCGCGGTGCTCGTCCTCAAATGTGCAAAAAAAATACATTCCTGTCATTTTTTTCGAAAATTACATAATGCTCTTTAATGCAATTATAATTCCTAACCATTGTTCAGAAAATCTATAATGCCCCTTTAATTGGGAATGTCCCTTTAACTGGTAAATTGAGGAAGGCCGGTTATTGGTAAATGGAGGATAGCCTTTTATATTTCGTATGACTTGAGGATTGTCCCTTTCATTGGTAAAATGAAGGAATGGCAACTTTATAATTTTAAAAATAAGTTGGCATTGCCCTTTCCCAGGTAAATGATGGAATGGCCCCTTTGGGCAAATGGAGGAATAGCCCTTTAATTGGTAACTGAGACATGGCCTGAATGGCCCTTTAGTTGGTAAATGTAGGAATTAATTGGTGAATTGATTAATGGAATTGCCTTTATGCAAAAGGTAAATATTGCCTTTTTACTGATAGATACAAGCGGTCACCCGGCTTTCGCGACCCCAAGAACTCTAAAACCAAACTCATCATGAACTCTATCCATATCTCACCAACAGAGGAACTCTAAAAAGCAACTATCAATGGTGAACTCCATCCATAACTCACCAAAACAAAAAAAAACCCTCAAAAACATAACTCCTCAATGAA
>JAMKCH010005121.1:0-33333 GCA_023653785.1 Ophioderma brevispina
GGGGGATTTGCAGGTCGATGCCCGGAACAATTGCCTTATTCACTAGGCTTACAAGGCTCATTCTTTGGGCATAAAAAGCCTTCCGAGTGGGCAGTCATTACGGGGGGGACCATCGCAGGTTGAGGCAAAAGACAGGGGCCGTAGCCATGCACGCTTCCCACCCGTCGCCCAGCCTCTGCAGGCCGTGCCATCCAACCCCGTTGGTTTGGGCCTGCAAACGGGGGGGGGGGGGGGGGTGGCTAGTGGTGCATGCAGTGGGCGGACAAGTGGATAAGGCAGGGGCCAAACTGGGTGGCCCTCGGCCGAAGACGGGCTTGTCGGCTGGCGCTTGTACATCCGCCCTCGTTGGTGGATCCGCCTCCGGGTTTCTTGGGATGAAACCCGGGGATTCTGCTTCACCTCGGCCAATCTTTGGCCCACAGGGTAACAGATATCCGCTCTTTACCATACCGGCTTACACCTCCCACCCTGGACTGTCGGGGCCGTGGGCGGAGGGGTTCCGGGGCCGCCGCTTGTTCCGCAGGTTCCCGTCGCAGCATGGAGCTACGGTGAAGCGGGTAGCGTGGTTCAGCCTAGTGCTGCCTGCTATGTGGCTCATCCTCCGTCCGATTCCGAATCTTTGGACAGCGGAGCGGAGGGGGCAGGGATGATGATGCTGGGGCCTCGTCATCTCCGGAGCCGGGCACCGAGGACTCGGAGCCGTCGTCGGCATCCGAACCTGTTTCCGGGCCTATGCCTCCCGCCGTCCTCAGGCTATGGCTTCTGGCTAGGCCTAGCGGTCGACCGAGGGTAATTGCCAGACAGTGGGGAGTCTCAAAGCTGGGGGGCTTGGCTTCCAAGCAGAAGAGGACAGTTTCCTTGTTCTCACTGCCCAAGGTATCCATGAGGCGTGGGAACGCATTCGGGACCCATCCGGAGGGACCGTGGGCTTCGCGTTCGTCGCGGGCCTACAAGTCTACGCTTCGTGTGTTGAGCGCCGACATGAGAAAGCTTTTGAGGGTTCCCTCAATGGACAGCAATGTCGCTCCGAAGTTGCCGGCCGCGGGGGCTTCCGGCCCCCCTGCTTACTCACACTTTTGGGAGGAAGAGTTAAGCGGCTGACGGCCCGTGCGCGGGCGATCTTCGTTATCGAGGTTTCCCTCTGCGTCACCAACCATCTTGGTGACTTGGTGGCAGGCGAGTCATCTGGCCAAGAATCTCTCTCTGGGGCGGTGGAGCTGGAGGCACGACTAGCCGCCATCAGCTGGAGGAGTCGATGGCTCTGTCGATGCGGGTCGGGTCTTTTAGACGCGAAAACGCTTGTGCAGGCTTAAGCGCATCTTCAACAGGGGGGACCTTTCGGGGGGACCTGCGGGAGCTGCCTTTTGGACGGCCGACCTCTTCGGTGACACGTTCGACACGGTTGCGGAGCAAATGGCGCAGCGTGTGCACCAACGAGGAGAAGCTTCATGAGAAGCTCAAGCCATCCCACCGGGAAAGCGACAGCAGAGAGAGCCAGCAGGAAGCCAAAGAAATCGTCTGCGGCCACCCCTTCTCCTTCTACGGCGGCGTCTACGTCGGCGACGGCCGCTAACCCCTCCTCCGAGGGCGGCCAAGCGTCCGGCTCCCCAGTCCAAGGGCCAAGAAGGCGAAGACTGGGGTTTTGATAGGGCGGCGTCCGTGCTGCCTCCCCTTCCCGAAGGGAGCAGTTTCCACCGGGGGCATTATCATCCGGTGGGCGGTCGCCTTCTGAAGTTCGCTCGGATTTGGTCGGGATCAAAGCCGGGCTCGAAATGGGTGCTGCAACATGTGGATACGGGTTAACGTTTGAATTCACTGCAGGCAGACACCCCGTTCTTTAGGGGAGGGGTTCTGGTCACATTTCTTCCAGATCCGAAGAAGACGGGCGGGTGATTGGCGGCCGATTCTCAATCTCAAAGCCGCTCAATGTCTTCATCCAAGCCAGTGCGTTTTCGGTTGGAGACATTGGCCTCGGCGTTACGTTGCCCAATCAAAGGAACCAGGGCGACTTCACTGGACCTCAAGGACGCCTATCTCACATCCCAATTCATCGATACGATCATCCATGCGCCGTTTCTCGGTGAATGAGAGGCTGTACCGGTTCAACCGCTAATCCATCCCCCTTCTTCCTTTCCATTTCCAAATTTTCCAACCACCCGCCCCCCCGGGTTTTCAACACCCTTGTGGTGCAGGCTGTATCAGCGTACCTCCTTCCGCGCCGGGGATCAATCTGTGTGTGTTTACCTGGACACCTTCTTTGTGTAACAGCCCGTCCAGGGTCGCTGCACTGCGGCAAACTCTCGAGTTCGTAGTGCGAACATTGACGAGCCACTGTGGCTTTCTGGTCAATCACAAGAAGTCCAATTTCGTTCCAACACAGACCCCCATCTTTTCTGGGTGCACAGCTATACGGGTCCCCGTGTTGCTTGGTTCCCGTCGCCCGAGCGGTGTTGCGTAACATTGTATCTTGTAATTTCTATGTTTCTCCAACTTCGCCCCGCATGCGACCTAGTCTTTACGCCCTGGCTCGCGGGTGTTGGGGCTGATGGGCCAGTCTGGGTAGACCTTGTCCCAGACTGTCGCCTTCATATTTAGGGCCCGTCATTTTGCACCTTCATGTCGTCCATTACCGACCATTCGGCACACCCGAACCCCCCAGTTACCTGAACCAGTTTTCTCCCGATTGACTAAGCCATCCCACCGCCGGATTGAGCTGGAGTGGGTGGATGCTTTGCAAACCAACCTCTTGGTTTGAGTGAAGTTCCAGCTCCTCCTCCACGACAACTCTTATCGACGGAAAAAAAAAACGCGTCGGAGTGGGATGGGGCGGTCATCTAAGGAGAACGCGTGTTTCGGGCAGACAATGGTCCCCTCAAACAAGCTTCCTTCCACATCAACCTGCTTACGATCTTCAGCATTGGTTTACCCCTCTGGATTCGAGTCCGGCTGGTGGGCTGCAAGGTCCATGATTCGTCCTACACCACGACTGTAGTGGCGTATGTGAACAGGCAAGGGGCACCAGGTCCCCCACGCTCTGTTTGCCCGCCATTCAACTTCTGAATTGGTGCAGCAGCCGCGGGAATCCCTTCGGTGACGACGCACATCCCAGGTTTTACCACGCATCCTGGCGGACGATCTATCGCGGGGCCGACTGGCCGTTGCAAGGACCTCCTCAGCAATGGTCCCTCCTCCCCCCGGGTCGTTCCAGATGACTTCGACGGTTTCCTATTACCTTACCCGTCGATAGAGTCTCTTCGCTCGCAACGTAATCACCAGCTCCCGGTGGTGTTTGCTCTCGTACCCCCACCCCAAACCGGAGCTTTCGCCGTGGACGCTCTATCTATCAGTTGGGCGGGAATGACAGCGTATGCATTTCCCCCCCTTCCTCTGATACATTGCGTTCTTCGAAGATGCAAGAGGAGAAATGCAACGTCATCATGGTCGCCCCTTTGGCCCTCGAGCAGAACCTGTGTTTCCGTCCCATGGTACTGCTCTCGCGGTCATCCAAAGGCTGCTACCGCAGGTCCCGGACCTTGTCCGGGACTCGTCCGGACCATTCGAATCTGAAGATAGAGCACCTGAGATTGACTGCCTGGCCCTTGTCCGGAGTCGTCTCCAGGAGGAGGGCCTTCGTCGAGAGCTGCTAACCTGACCGCTCGGGGTAGACGCCCAAGTACGCTCATAACTTACTCTGGACGTCTGGTCGTCTACTACCGGTGGTGCCGACAGAGGAATCTCGATCCCACTGTTGCCACTGTAGACCAGGTGCATAATACACGATCGATCTGTGTTAGAGGGATTAAACCCTCTAACACAGATAACACTCCATTGACTAGCTTTTTAAGCGTTATACATGGAGCTTGTTGACATGTTTTAAAATTAACCTTTCTCATCTTACAATTATGAATCGTCGCGCTGATTATAAATTACACTTACCCGACATTTTTGAAACAATGGCAGGTCGATTCCAAAAGACAGAGTGAATAATGTTGGAAATAAACCTTAAATATTGCTCATGTTCAGTGATGGTTACCCATCGGATTTGCTTGTTGACAAATAAAACGGTAAGGCTGACCTTAGGTCAGGTAGACTCCGTGACCTTTCACTAAAGCCGAAACACCAATGGTCAAAATTTTATAACGCTTACCAATTTTACTTCTCACTTTCCTGGTTTTTCAAATTCACAAAAACAACTACTAATTGCTCATTAAAAATTGAGAATTTTAATATCGCATTGTAATACGTTTCCTGTTGCGTAATTAATCGCGTATATACGATTAAAGGAAGAATACTTTTGTTTGCGGAGTAAGAAATTTAATAATGCAATCGGTGTGTACACAGTCGAAACCGTACAATCAGGCCGGTACGGGGAAAATGTTCGTGATATTTTATTTTTTCACCAACTTTTTGTGCCATCCTCAAACACTATAAAGCACATTTCCAAACACATTAAAGTATTTTTTTTGACCCATGTGACTTAGATTTTTATGTTTTTTAAAACATAAATTAAACCAATAAAACATAAATGTTCACCACTTAAAATCGCAAAAAATAATTATCATATCAACAAAAAATAGCTTGGCATCTTGTGTTACTTGCAAGGGTCAAAGTGCATGCATCCGCCATTCCACAGATTTCGTTTGTTTATGGTTTGTGTCATGAGCACTTTTTCTCTTGATTAACAAACTCTTTTTTTTGACTAAATGTGGAAAATTACAAAAATAAACAGTTTTTAGGCAACATGTATCCGAAAATATGTAAATAATGCTAGACAGCAGAAAGTTGGTGTGATGATGCATGGTTTTTTACTCATTTCTTTGCGAGGTAACATTTTCATTTCTCTGATGAATCAAACATGGTTGAAGTCGCATTATCTGGACTTTTTGTGGGTGGTAAGGGTTGCCGCTGAGCAAAGCCGATAACCACACATTCGATGGGTTAGGGTGGCAGACTTCTTGTCGGGGCGATTTGATGCTGACTGGAGTCTCCACCGTCCAAACATACAAAGCTGCTATCAGTCGTTCCACAGAGGGTTTGATGATAGAACCAAGACTTAACGACTCTGCCGCCATCGAAGCTTCTACTCGACGGGATGTTTAATACCAGCCCCCCGGAGAGAAGGATTGTACCTCATGGAACCTCAAAAAGGTGTTGGGAACTATCTACGCGGAGCCCCTTTCGAGGCCATGGAGGACGCTACTTTGGCAAACCTACGTTGAAGACCGTTTCGTCATTTTTTATGGCTTCGTGGACGCCGCCGTTGGAGCCTTTGCATGCGCTAGCCGTTGGCGATGCTATCCAGTTCTCCAACACCGGTGCTACGCTTTACTTTTGTCCGGGTTTTCTCGCAAAAAACGAGTGTAGCGCCTTTCAGTGTCCCCTTTCTTTCTCCCGAAGGTCAGTACAGTTTCCTCTATTCGGGAGGACAGATTCTGGTGTCTTGTTCGCGCCTTAAAATGGTATGTTAAGAGGACGCGCCGCATCAGGGGGACCACGAATCAGCTCTTCATCACAACGGTTGCCCCTCACGGTGCCGCGACGACGGCTACGCTAGCAGGTGGGTATTAAAATTATCACCGACGCCGCAGCTGTTTTTCCAAAATCCGCGAGTGTTCGCGCTCATTCCACCAGAGCTATCGCGATCTCTTTCTCCTTTCAGCGCGGCCTCTCCCTTGCCGAAATCTGCGCAACGTTTTCATGGCGCTCCTCAACTACTTTCACTCCAACGTACCTTCGACACGTTCACCCATGAAATAGCTAGCTTTGCCCGAGCTGCCCTACACAGATCGGACTCTCAGAAATTAATGGAAGTGCAAATTATCTGCGTCGCCCAGGGTGTCTCATGATTTTTTGCGCTTGTTTATTTAGGTCTTGATTCGATTGCTTGTCCATTCGAATTCAATTTCGATTCCTCAATCCCTGATGTGAACCTTTGCATCCCTGCACCGCCTCCTAGTACCTGTGGTAATCTTTCGATTTTATCATTTGTTCATCCCATCGGATGAAGGTAAGGCAGATTCCTGTATGAGTCATGTAAGATCAGTGGTGTTCTAATGGCTCATAAGGAATGCTTCTCCAATGTTGATTTCTAGCCCATCCAGCCCCCTGCAGGATGTTGATCTGGTCGAGGGTAGACGAAAAGAGGAAGTGGAATGTGGTATGACGTCCCTTGGGAGGTGAATTTCATACGGGTGCTCGAAATGAATATATTTATGTGGAATATATTTTCATGGAGGTTCTGCATCTGCCTAAAGACATGCAAATTTTGTTACATCAACCTCGGAGAAGGTAAGCAGCATTCCTTAGCGAGTCATTAGAACACCACTGTCCTTACATGACCTTATTGCTTACTTCATGTCTATTCATTTACCGCGTTTTCCAGAAGAAAATTTAGTGTCAACGCCCTATATTAATAATACACTGGTTAGTTATTGGTTTAGAGATTACTTGTAGTTGTCACTCACCCCGTAATCTAGAGGTGGTAACACCTCGCTATAACAATGGCCCTACATACCCGGCCCATTGTAATTTCTTTAGCTCATGGTTTGGGATGAAGTCATACAATATGCATTGGTCTCCTGATATTGGGAAAACGAAATTGAGGTTACATTTTTATCTATTTTACAGAAATGTGCCAGTTTTAATGTGCGGGAACAGACGTTAAGTGATCGTAATAATTTATTATGAATTTACACTTGGTTTTTCCTTAGCCCCCAGATGGGACTACAGATTTTTGTTATCAGTGGTTATTTGGTCCACGTCCCATGGTCTACAGGTCTCGTCAAAGGTGGGATGGAGTTGATTGTGCGATGCCGAGCACGCTATACTTAATAGCAACCACTTGAGTGCAAGTATGCCTCACACAACCTTGTAAGTGTAAAAAATGAACAAGTTTCTGTGAGTTTTGTCATTCATTGTTGGAAAATGTTATTTAAAACATGTCAGTGCATGTTTCATTGAAGTCGAATTTTTTAATTATTGTATACCTCAATCTAATGTGATTGCAACTATCATATTACAACTACGGGGTTAAAAAAAAAAATATTTAAAAAAAATCCCGACCGACCGACCCATTCTTACAGCGGCATCTTGGACAATCCAAACATTTTTTGGGGCCTAATCATCAGGTTTAATGTTTGCATAACATTACTACCTACTTTGGTAACTGCACTAACACTGGTTTAGCAGAAGACAACAAATCCGGGGCAGTCAACCAATCTATAAAATCCTTATTAGTTGGCGTGGCTTTTCAAAGTAGATTAATACAAGTCAGTATTTGTAACACACAACCTTGGATTATAGGGTATTATCTGCCATCCCAGCTCCCAAAAGCTCAAAGAGACACTTATTAATATGCATTGTTTCCTTCCTGGTTCAGATGTGACCCATTTGGCGAGTTAAGGCTGCAACTTGTTTCGTCATTTTGTTGTCGTAATAGTAGCTTTTATCATTGTGGGTCATTTTCATGATTGCCGCTCAATCGACAAGTCGAAATGATTAAAGGGGCATACATGAATTTCACAAAGTTTTAAAAAACAAGTGCAGTCATTTCTCAATAATGAGGACCTACAATTCTCCACAGCTATCAAGTTTGTGTACATAACCAACCCTGCATTATGCATTACAACATATGTGACAGATCTACAGGTACTTGTATATATTCTTCGACAACTTCCTCGTGAACTTCTCGTAAATGCATTTGAATCATGTACTCCTGTCATTGTATTCTTTTTTTACAGACAACAGAGAGCATTCCAAAGGGAGACGCCATCTTCCAGAAAGGGGCGTGACATGGTATCGGCAGGCTATGCAACTGTATGGCAGCGCAACATGGAGTTCTAGGTGTACCGTCAGAAGGTCCAATGGATTTATGCTAATCCCGTAAGAATAATAAAAGTTTATTTAGTGGTAGCTTATTTTATTGTGTTTTGTGAGATCTTCAGTCTGTGGTGCTTCTATGGACCCTTGTCTAAATCATGGGAGAAACTTTACAGTAATAACTTGAAATGAAGTTGGGGCTGCCATTGTGTCAAAACCAATCCATACAGGCCGAGCATATGAATTCCATTCAGAATGTTCACTGAAAATGTCTGACTTGAAAAAAAAAATGTACCATTTACTAATTAATTAGGAATTAGCTTGTTTGCATCCTTGAAATCAGAACCTGATCAGGATTAACACTACATTTCAATTGAAGAGAGACCCAGAATATATAGTTAAGACAGCATTTTTAGCATTTAAAACTTGGCATATGGGGGATACTCTTTTCTGGCCATTGTTCCCAATTATAACTGTATTTTCAAGGTACCTTATGTAAATGTGAAGCTGATATGTCACATTTTCTCTCATTTGTTGTATATTTTTCTTGCAGGCAATAGGCGAGTTTGTCCTGACCATCCCACATGAGGAGGAAAACTCGGGGGAAATTTTTCAGGCATCAATGAGCTATGCGCAGTACTGGGGGATGAAGCTGTGAAAGAGTATTGGAGAGCAAAAATTCCCACCTGTAAGTCTTCTCATAAGCAATAATGTCACAGTAAGACAGTAAAACAAAATATGTTTCATTAATAGACACAATTTTACCCATATTTGACAGTAAAAGTTATGGTCAAATTTTGATAGTTTTTTTTACTTTCATTGAATAAAAAAAAACATTGACCAATACTTTCATGCCAATATTTTCCGCTTGGTATGAGAGCTAAACATTTTGTAGCCATCTGGACTACACTTTGGTCAAACAAATAGGGCTTATTTATAACATCCAAACAAAATATCTTTTAGACCTCAGAATTCACGGGGTACATGAGAAAAATAGTAAGCTTTCTTCACTTTGTTTCCAGTAAAATTTGGGATACCCTATGTACATGTAGATCCAAAAAGGCCCATGGACCTTAATTTCTAAGCCATGACTAGTTGCCCTCACATAGCTCAGTATAACAATAGAATTTTGAGGTCACCAATTAATTACTTATAACAAGGAATTTGCTGGAATTTGTGAAATTATGTTGGAAATTGACTGAATTGAACAGAATTTTATAGATTTTTTATCCACATTGAGATTGATTTCTTTTTGTGTTGCCTGAAGGGTATTGTTTATGTGTTCTTCATTCTCCCTGTCTGCCTGCCTGCCTGTCCAGATGTTAACTCCATAAAGTTTTTGGGGCCATTGTTGAAAAGTTTGAAGTTCAATTGCCACAATTTCTGGTCATTTGGGGTGATACAACATAAGAATCGCCATATGTGATGAGATCACAGGTCACATTCCAAGGGTCACAGAAAACAGATAGAAAAAACGAAGTCGAAAAAAGCCCCCACATACCCACTCCCAAAAAAAAAACTAAGCCTACATTTATTAATTTGTTAGTCATTTATCTACCATTAGTGCTGTATCCCCCAAATTCAAACCCGTTTGTTACCCCAACAATTAAACAATAAAGAAAGTTCTTATTTTTTCTCATTACCCCTACACATTTTAAGCCTGGAAAGTTTATTTTCCTTTGGTGTTTTAACAAAAACGCTGAAATTTGGTCAATCCACACGAACCAGTACGTATTTTTTTTTATTCGTTGTTATTGTGAAATAGGATGGCAATCCACCATATAAGGCCCGTTACATTGGTTTCCATGGTGGCAGACGTTCACCGCACATTGGTTTATGGAGGACTCTTCCTTATCCCCGGCAACAAGAGAGCCCCAAGGGAAAGGTAGGCCTGAATGTTGCAGATGGTGAATTTGTGTTAAAATTAGAACCTGAAGTGTGTACAATAGATGGTTATATTTCAACAAAGCTGTAAAATCTGTTAATAACTCATCGAATGTTTTTTAAAAACCCCTAGCAGATATGGTATGAAAATGTGTGACGAAGGGCTTTGGGTGCTTAATTGTAACTGTATTTGTTTTGTGCCATAAAGATATGCCACCTTATTTTTTGGGGTCTAAGTAGTCCTCACTTCAATGGACTCGTGCACCTCCCTCCCCCCAATACTTGGGAGGTTTTCTAGACTAGACATGCCCCGTACAAAATGGCCCAGCACTGTAACTGTCACAATCTCTACATCGATGCAGATTTAATCTAGTATGCTCCTCGGCTGCTGCTTAAAAAACATATCTTGCTCTTAATATAGTGAGGTTTGATCAGCCAGTTTTTCTAAAGTAATTTGTTGAAACTGATGTTTCTGACGTTCTCGTTGGAACACCTCAGGTAAGAAATACCTTTCAAACACAATAAGTGAGCCTGTGCACAAATGATCGAGATTTTATATAATAATACATTGTATGATCTACTTGATTTGGTTCAAGAATTTGGTATGTCCAAAACAAAAGTCATAATCAAAAATCACCCACAATTACACACCAATTTAATATAACTGATACGTATGTCCTCAAGAATGTCCAATAATCTCCACAAAGAAGCGTTGCAGTCAACGATGAATATGTCCTCACAGCGAAGAAGACTCAAAATGACAGCGCACAAGTTCATACAAAACTCCTAAGTATATATTCCAAGGGAATCTTCTCAGTCCTGAAGGTAATCTGTCCAGCAGTTCAAGACGAACAAGGTAAATTAGTCCCTCGACGACAATAATCCACAGTAACTCAGTCCAAGATAATCACCACGATTTCGATCTGTCCACAATTTGGAATCCTATTTTGATTCCCAGCACTTTACGCTTCAAAGATGACAGGTTTTAGAATAATTACAGCTCCTCAACTCTGACCACATGGAATTTATATTATCCTGGCACATAGGTACTTGAGTTGAACTCCTTAAGGCAGGTAAACTAGCTATTCTTTAGCTACTTGTTCGGAGTGATGTGGCAGAGAGTCCTTCCAGTGATGTGATAGTATTTAACTACTAACAGATAGATTTCCCTTTCTAACAATATTCAATAATCAGATCTTAGGCATAAAAATAAACCTTACACTAGCTGACAATTGAATTTAATCACCGAATTACATCACTTCCCCTCTTCATATATGTGATGCGATAAAGCAATAGGAGTTGAAGTCGGTCAGATTCAATTTTACTTTTTCATGTAGATGTATGTTACATTTAAAAAGCTACATTTTGATGAAATCCCATTGAAATTGACCAAACATTCCAAGATATGATCAGTGAAGGGTGGCCAAAAACAATAGGAAACAAAAGACATTTTATCCTTTGTTTGGCACATATCTCAAAAATGAAATATTTGCGAACTTCCGAATCATTTTGCTTGATCACATCACATATATAAACTCTATGGGGGAATTCCCAGACTGCAATGTTTTGATCTTTTAAAGCATAAAACAGCTGACTCAGTACAAGTTTACATCGTGGGAATTCCCCACGCCCCTATTGTGCAATCCTATCAGGTGCACTTGGCAAAACAACTCCTGGGAATACCCTTTCTCTCTTTTATAGTAAACAAGTGTTTTTCCCGTGAGAAAAGAGAAATCTTTTCTCAAATCAAAATTGAGGAAAAGAAAATAATATTTTTGAAAGTTTAATCAGAAAAATGGAGGCCCATATAACACTGCAGGTTTTTTTTAAAAACTAAACTGCTAAAATAAATGAGACCCACAAACAGTTTTAAAACCTACATTTACCTTGTAGGACTTTGCAGTTACAAAGAAAAAATTGAGCAAAGAAGAACTCAAATTTTTTTCTTTGTAAATTTGCCTTACAAAGAAAAAAATAAGAACCCAATAATGGATGCAGAATCACAACATATACAAAACTGTACACATGTATCATGTGTTATATAGGGATTCTACAAATATATAAATTCTGGATATGGCTGGTGCCCAAAGAAGAGTAAATTAGGGCAAGTATGGTAATGAGCCCGTACAGGTTGTTATGCTTTTCCTAGATATTGTTCTCTTCTCTTATTTTCAGAGTTCATTATCGTAAGCTCATAACTGCAGATGGCGATTCCATGTTGCAAAACCTCTCTGTTATCAAAAGATCAACTAAGAAAGCTTGGGTTTTTGGGTACTGGTAAGCTAGCATTCTTATGTTTAACATGATGAACATTAACCTGTAGAGTATGAGCTCTAGAAAAATATTAGCATTATGAACTTTTTGAAAATGGATTTTTTTTTCAACATTATCACAACAATTATTCAAGTGCAACCTCAAGTTTCATTATTCCTGTTTGAACCATAGCAATAACCTGATTTATCTTTGTTGAAATCTAAAGGTGATTGCGCCTTGCTGTCTTATAAAAACTATTTCCAATAGACGTTGTGTACGTCATAAATGTTGCATATTTGGAATTTTCAACACTTATTCAAAATTGATAACAGGTAGCTATGTGCTATTGTGGTGCCTATGAGTTTGATGTCGAAGGAAATCGATTTATTGACGGTAATTGTATATGTAATTTATAAGGCATTTAGGTCAAAGTTAGCACAAGGGGCTTTTTTTACACATTTGCAAAAGAAATTTTTTTACATGTACTGCCATAAAAATGATGATAAATATTGATCAGCACAATAAATTTGGCATGATGTACATGATTGTAAAATTGATGTGAATATCGCCTGGCGGGGTGGAGGTGCCTACATGTATTTCAAAATCACAGAATGATCAATGCATTATTTCCATGACAATTGAATGGGAACATTTCCAAGAACTATAGGCCTATTCACAAACCAGAGCTCACAAACTAAAGGCTCACAAACTAAACTTGTTGAGCATAGTATCTTTGCAGTTGTACATGTACACTTTAAAGAGCAGCATAATGAAAGAATATAAATTTTCAAAAATGTCACAAACCACTGTGATTAGATTTTTTGACATCAAAACATTACAAAATATTCATTCATAGGGAAGTGTAGCTAATGTAACTTCCATGATATGTAACGTCTATGAAACTCATCAGCATATTCCTAATTAAATGACATTTAACTATTTTTTCACATGTTATTTTCACAAAATACTTATGTGAAAATGCATTTTTTTAACTTATAAATCAGGGATAAGTGGTACAATTCCATAAACTGCTTTAATGTACAAACAAACCACCATGCACCAAATAGTGAAAAATCCGCGGTTTGGGAATGATAGGCCTCACAGACCTCTGACCTTGTTAGGTGACCTTTGACCTCATAAACAAATGAGGGTTTGCATGTAAACTCCATAACCAAGTTTGGTTCCAACTGAACTTAAACTTTTCAAATGATGTCAATTTTACATTTTCAGCCTATTTTACAACTTGACCTCACATGAATCTTTGACCTTGATATGTGACCTTGGACCTCATAAACAAATGAGGGTTTGCAAGTAAACTCCATAACCAAGTTGGTTCCAATTGAACTTCTTCTTTTCAAATGAGGTCAATTTTACATTTTCAGCCTATTTTAACAACTTGCCTCAATGACCTTTGACCTTGGTATGTGACCACTGACCTCAATCAACAATTGAGGGAGCCCATGTTGCACCTCGATTCAAGTTTGGTTGCCATTGAACGTCAACTTTCAAATGAGGTAATTTTACATTTTCAGCCTATTTTACAACTTGACCTCACATGGACCCTTAGGGGGGGGGGGGGGAGGGGGGGGGGGGGGGGGGGGGGGGGGGGGGGGGGGGGGGGGGGGGGAGGGGGGGGGGGGGGGGGGGGGGGGGGGGGGGGGGGGGGGGAGAGGGGGGGGGGGGGGGAGGGGGGGAGGTTTAGGGGAGAGAAGGAAAACCCACCACCCATGAGAATAGACTTGCCAGTGGGGGTAAAGGAGGCGGGGGGAAGGAGAGAACTTGAGGAATTGAGGGAAAAACTAGGAGGTCGAGGGACGGCCACCTCGCACAGATAGGCGGGTGGGTGGACGAGTGGACCTTGGCATGTGACCTTTGACCTCCTCAAAATGGGATGCCATAGTTGCCACCTGTGATCCAAGTTTGGTTTAAATCCAGCAAAGTCCCATGAGGGATATTACAGGCAAATGTTACCCTTTTTCACACAGACATCAACAACAGTAAACAGACACAACGTGGAACAAAGTGATCCCTATGTGTCTTCCGTCCTGAGGGCAGCGACACAAAATGAAGTATTTGAGGAAATTTGCCATTACCGTCACCCCAAGACTCATATAGGCGATGGCATCTCAAAATCTATACTAAACACCATACAGAATAAACAAAGGTCAATAATGTTTGTGTTTTAGGTCAAACTGTATAGATCATGGTACAAAATATCACACGTTTTATCTCAAGTCGGAATTTTGATACGCACGTTTTGACTTGATCCCCAAGTACTGCATTGTCTTAATACACGGATTTCAGCCATCACTTCCCGTTTATTGTTCCATATCCATGCTAATACAAAAGACAATTATATGAATTTTATGATTTTGTTTATGCTCTTGCCTGGGTTACACTACTTCATTGACATAGTGGGGCTTGAACTAATGATTTCAACAGTCTAATGATCACAGGTCTTGCACTTTTTCCACTGGACACACATGCTCTCAATAATAACCAGTTTTATATATCATGGTGAACCGTATTAAATTGCCGGTGCCAATTATCTGTATGGCTTATTAATGGGCTCATGAAAAATTGGAAGTAAAATTTGATCAAAATAGTGCCCCTAACTTGGGTGATTTTAAAGTGCCATTTTAATAAAAGGTACTTTGGTACATTAAGTTAAAAATGTAAATACATCTGAGGTCAATATTCGTAGACACATCACTTTTACAATTGCAAAATTCAGAAATCGTGAATTAATTTGTCTTGCAACAACCAACATCACATTCCATTGAAAACACACACAAGTAACATCTGAATGCGATAAGGTATCCTCTTCCAATGCTTTGTAAATTTTTGCCAATTAAATTAATTTGAATTTCTAGCCACATGAGGACATCAACAGGAAATTGGCCCAGATGCGTCGTAAGTTAAAAATAAGTCCATTTTGCGTATGTTACAATTGATTTGCATGTAAGCAGTACGAATTTGAAACAAACTCATAGAGAATCATGACTTTTAAGATGGGACCATGGCCAGACTGTTTGTAAAATGGACCTGATTTTATCCCCCGGCCTTTAGCCATGTAGGCATGATGGCATATCACTGGGAAACAAATTCAGTTGCACACTGATTGCAAGTCATAAAACTGCAGTGTAACTTTATTATTGCACTGCAACCATTTTGCTTACATTGCAATCAAAAGTAATTGCAGTGCATTTGACTCCATTACATTGCAACAAATTTGATTACAGTACTAGTGCATCATATATAGATTGAATACATAACACTCCCTTTGATTGCAGCACAAAAATTTGATTATATTGCAGTGTATAATTTTTTATAACTATAACTAGTCTACTCCAAAAGCCTTCTTTTAAAACCCTTCTCTGATTCTTTCTCAAACTCTGTGCAAAACCTCTCCACCTTGCTGCCAAAAGAAGATCTACTTGTTATTGGATCAGACAGTGAACTATATGCACCTGCGAGATGATTATGAAGGTTCTCGTCCCTAGTTAGACGATTCAGCTAATTACACATCCATGCATCCTGATTTTTGGATGAATAGCCTGGTGATCACAAAGTCAGATTCAAAACTAGTAGACCTTTTTTTTCTTGTGGTGAGTGGTCACTGGCTGGGGGCTTCAGATTAAAAAGTTCTAATTGAAGTTGATCTATTAACTAACTGAATTATAGTGCAATCTTTTCATTGCCATTTATGAAAGTTGAGTGCACAACAATTAATGCATTGTTAAACCTAACTGTTCTATTTTAACTGATCTATTTTAACTGATCTATTTTAACTGATCTATTTTAAAATCTTCAGTGACAGAAGTCCAATAAAGGAACTGATCCTCTGGTTTCTTCATAAATGTTGAGTTAATTTGAATCCATTGACCAAAGTCAAAACTATTCAGCATAATGCCTGTGAAACAGCAATATGTACTTCGCAAATCAATGTCAAAAACTCAATGTTTAATTGTGAAATGGGATCAAATACCACTGTTTCTTATAGATGTGCCTTCAAAATAACATGAAACAAAATCTAAACACATGTCTTCATTTCTTACTTTAGTTGAGGTTGCTGTACGAGTGTAATCCAATGGCGTACATTGTGGAGCACGCAGGAGGTATAGCGACAACAGGAAAAGAAAACATTCTGGACATCCATCCAACTGCCATCCATCAAAGGGTTCCTGTTGTTCTTGGTTCCAAAGAAGATGTGGAAGAATACTTGGAATGTGTCAAGAAGCATGACCACTGAAGAACCACCCACCATTCTCTTGTTGTATGTTGCCTTTGCTCAAACTGCATGTAGATTTTCCTTACACTACATTAAAAAAGCAACCCTGAAGAAGACAGGAGCTCAAAATTGAGCAAGTGTCTGTTCCCCAGTGTATACATAAAAAACCTGCTTCTGTTGATCATGGGCAATGTCAGTATTTACCTATTCATGTATGATGTACAGTTTACTTAAAACTCAGGATGAGGTACATGTACACATGCATGTGTGATTTGTATAGCTTTACAGAGTTGTTTAAAATCCAGTCTACATACAAATTTCAGGCCTGTAAAATAAAAAACAACTACTTTCCCGTAGTCTGGAAAGCAAAGGATGTTTTTTTTCCACAAGTTTAGCAGAAATATAGTTGAAGAAGAAAGAGTGATCATGAGTGCTGAGTTTCCTAATTTCTTCTTTGTGATTGGTTTACAAGTTGACTGGTCATATGTATCATGTGCACAAATGTGAAAAACATCGAGTATATAACATGCCGTAAGATATTATGACAACCGTGCCTTCACACACACAAAGCATTGATAGAAATGCATGAACATGAATGACATACTATGCTTATTAGGATTTCAGTGAGTGATTGGTTAATAAATTGGCTAGTCATAGTGTGTCACGTGCACACATCATGTGAAGAACATTGGCGTGCAGTATTTGATATTGTGACAAATGTAGCTTTGGTTATGCTTAACTGACCAAAAAGCAATATTAGAAATGCATGACCACCAATGACATACTATCCCACATTGGGATTGCAGTAAAACACGCAACTTGCAAACTGAAAGTCCTAGATGTTTGTGCATTGACTTTGTGTACCTAAGATTTGTGGTATTGCTAGTTTGAAATTAAACCAATAAAGCCAAAATTTAGTGAGTGCAATATATTGGAAAACCATAAAAGTCGTAGTCAAAGGGTAAATGGCATCGGATTAAGTATTTGATTACTTTGTTTTTTCAACAATTTAGCAAATTTAATATTAAATGCAGGTCACAAAAGCTGCTTCAAAAATTTGTATTAACCATGAATCAGACACTGGAATGGCTATCGAGAGATCTTGAATGTAGGCGTGATTCACATAAGTTTAGGTAAAGGTAACAGTAATAATTTGTATCATAAGTGTGTATATGTTATCAGTACTGTATCCCTTTCGTGTAAATTATTATGTGAAGTTAATGTAACTTAGGAGTGTCATCAAAACTTTCTCATCAAAGTTGTTAAAGTGAATATAAATATCTTATAAATCCAATAACACCAGCGTTTGGCTGGGTTCATATAAGTGATACAGTAGCTGTGTAACTGATCGACCAATCGGGATCTACACCTTCAGGGTCAAATGAAAAGGATGTCAATGCTATGTTTACACAGACGTTCTGAACTACAACATATTCATACAATTTCATTTGCACGCAGCTGTTTTATTACTTTTTAATTGTAACAAGACCAGAATAAAACAAGTGCGGTAATATTAAGAGCACATCTGATTTTAGATTGTTTAATCTATTCCACATCGTGCTCAAGTTTAACAGAATGTTTTGCTGCAGGGATTTTGTATTAAAGGAGTTTTCTTCAAATATATTTTTACACAGATTTATGTGTAGATTATTGAGAAATATTTATAGGTGTTATACACCACTAACCTGGATGATGTAAGAGTCAAAAACCTTGGGTGGACTACTTTCTTGCATGGCATATGAAAAAACTGCTGAAAAAAATGTCTGAAAGTCATATTATATTAAGAAAGTGGTGAATTGAAATTCATGATTGAATGTTAGACTGGCAGTTTCTCAAAGTAAGTGCCATTTGGACAGCAAATTTGAGGCAATTACTCAGCGATCATCAATTTCACATAGATTTGCCCACTCCTAGCAATAGAAAACTATAGAGCATCTTGTGCTGGGCGGGCTCATGTGTTGCAAGTTTGGTGATTAGCTTGTTCTTTAGTCGATATTGTTTGTAGTTCTTCTGTGAGAGTTATGCTTCTTCTTCTGTGAAGAAAAGACTATGGCATAAGTGTTGGTGTATAACCTATAGGATGCGTGGGGTCAATGCAGAATATATAGCTATGACATTTAGGCCTAAATGTCAAGATTCATGCAATAGCTGTTTATGATTTGTGCACAGAGTAGCGTTTTTGTATGTCCCACTTGCTGTGTTTTTTTTTCAACCAAAAAGAAGAAAAAAACAATTTGATAAGGTCTTATGGTGTGTGAAATGTTGGGCGGCGGGGGGGGGGGGGGGGGGGGGCTGGTTGCGGGGGGTGACCCCCCTTTAAAAAATTCTGTGGGCAAAAATTTCGACTTGTCAGCAAAATTGGTATAGCCAGTGTAGTCACATTTGCACAATGGTGATTGGTTTTTTTTTGGTCCAGTATTATGTAATGTGATATGAATTATATAGTTCTAATAACGGACTTTGTCATCAAATCCTGATGAACTTTAAAGGGGAAGAACGACATAGAAAAATATTCCAACATAATGATGAAAGGATTGCTTACTGAAATCACTTTCACAAATTTGAAAATGTAAATAAGTGGCGTGGAGGGTCTATCCATGATGTCGAGTATTTTTTTCTATGCCGTTGTGGGAGGAGATATGGTCCTCCAGGACTCATAGTCCACCTCAGACGGTGAAGAGTAGGGCACTCAATTCAGTTGATGTTACGCAACATTAGGTTCACGCTTCTTCTGCGGCGTCTATGGAGCCCGGACTATGGCCCGGACGACCGTATCTCCTTTTAGACCGGTCTTTCCTTTAATTAACTTCCAGTATTCTTCCTCCAACTAGTTGCTAAGAGTTTTGTTATAGCCAAAGAATAGAGTATATAAAATGTAAGTGTAAGTAAGATTTTTTAAAGTTGAAGTCAATGGACAATTATAAATTAAATTATAACTTGGTAATTCCTTTATTTAAAATTATGTCAAACAATAATTTGTGTATACAATAACATGCCACCCTACAAAATCTATTATGTAAAATAACACAGATAGGGAGCCATAGCAGGCACATAGAGCATAGACTTTTACACAGAGGACTTGTATGTAAGGGAATGGAAATGAATTGCTGTTAACTAAAAGGAAACAGGGTATCATTTGAAAGCTTAAGTGCAATTTTGTGAAGACATTACAATTCTAAACTCTTCAGTTCATTAAATCATTTACTGATAAGGCAGCTTGATAAAAAAAGATTAAAACTATATGAAAAAATAATAAAGGTGGAAATATTTAGATTTATTTGTAAATAATACTTTTATTGCCTGACAAAACTTGCCTGAATAAGTGCAAACTTTAATTGACATTATAGGCTATCAAATGTACATATAGTTGAAGCCACAATTTATCAATTTGTTTTCAAATCTGATTTTGCTCTTAATTGCAAGCATATAGCATTATACAAACCAAACGTAAAATATTTCGAGGCTGCCGTTTCAGGAATCAAGCATCGCTCTACTAATAAGCTGATATCACAATTAAAAACTGTTTCTGACCCCTCATGTCAGGTGTGTGTATATTTTCTGGGTATTTTGCATCAAATTTATCTTGCTAAACTGCTGATTCTATGTTGGATACAATATTGGCCTTTCATTTGAGATTGAGATTTCAGGGTTGCTTTAATACATAGAGCATCAATTGTCACAATCCATATTTAAATGTGGTATTTACTCTGCATTGGCAATTTGTATCTGGGATCGAGCACATCAATTCACAAGATTGTTACTTTTTTTTGTTATGACAACAATAATTTTTGTAAAGGGTTAAGTTCCTTTTTTCTATACTGTCTTTGTCATGTTTAAATATGTTTCTTTTTTATGTTTTATGTTTCTGCCAACTCAGTAAATATTAAGAAGTGAGAGAAGTTCTGCATTTCTGGATCTTGTATATAACCATGCAAAATGCTAGGATAACAGCTTGAATGTCAGTCCAGGTTTTAATTCCGAAAATGTATTATTTTTTAAAGTTTATGCTATTGTAGTAATACTGAAAAACTATTTTCCTGACTTCTTTTTTGTGTTTTTGTATCACTGAATAGTTCAAGATAATTTTCTAGCTGCACTCAATTTGGCAAAATACAGAAATAATTTACCAGATCGAAATCGAACATGCAATTTTTTTTCTGAAAAAGTTCAGAATCTAAATAGACTATTTTGGGATAATAAATACAGGGTGTCTCAGAAAGAATTACACCCTAACTATAGGCGACCATAACTTCAAAAGTAAGTATCACATTTGAGAAATTTAAAAAGAATCTTAAACCACAATTTTAACATTTTAATGTAAACATCGCTTGATTCAGTTCAGTAGTTTTGAAGAAATAAGCGATTATGTAACACATGTCAATGGACACTTCCTTCCCAGTTTGCTCACAATAATGCAGATTTGATGTTAACTGCCGCTGATTACTCGTGTTATCTGTTCAAGCTGTCTTCTTTTCATTCCCCAGAACCGGCCTTGTTTAATATTTTGTGAATTCAATGCCATTTTTTTTTATAGTAATAAACAATTACCGTGACAATTATAACAAAAATCCAACAAGAAAACAAAACCTTGTAAATAACAAGAATGATCATCTTTATTAGAAACAAAACCAATAAGATCTGTAGAAAATGTGAAATATGTTAGGTGAACTAGGGGGTGGCACTGCATATAATGAATTGAGAAGTTTAATCAATACTTTAACAGGTGGATAAATTGAACAATAAGATTATTTACAATAGTTTTTTTATTAAAATTAGACATCTTATTCCAATAAGATGGTGGATTCTACATTTAAATAATAAAGGCATGATTTGAGTGCAAATTCAAAATTCCCGCGTTTTAATTGTGTTTATGAAGTACTGGCATGAGACAAGATGGTAGGTCAACATTTGTCGCCCATGCAAAGGGCATTTGTGGTTTTCAGATATGCCGAAACTGGTCATAACATTACTCTGGTAAGGCAGGAATTTAGATTAAAATTCAACAGAAATCCTCCTTGCAAGAAGACAATCTTGAACAATGTTAAGAAGTACCTCGAAGTCAAAATTTGAACAAGAGTCGCTGTGGAAGGCGGTGAACCGCCCAAACTTTACAGAACATTGCAGCCATCAGACGGAGTCTTTGTCTAAATCCAAGACAAAGTTGCAGACGTAACAATGTGCCACACATCTACAGATCAAGCGTTAACAGGATTACCCGCTTAGACCTGAACTTCGAAAGAATTATGATTATTTCACGCCTGTTCTGTCTGAATCACTTTATTACAAAACTTGGAAGTGTCCATTGGCATGTGTTACATAATCGCTTATTTCTTCAAAACTACTGAACAGAATCGAGTGCTGTTTACATTAAAATATTAAAAAATAATTGTGGTTTAAGATTCTTTTTAAATTTATCAAATATGATACTCACTTTTGAAGTTATGGTCACCCATAGTTAGGGTGTAATTCCTTCTGAGACACCCTGTACAATAACTATTTGCAAGATAGTGAAAGTCAATGTTATTGGATGATTTCCAAGTTACTGAATTCATGGTTTAAGGCCATCAAGATTCATTTATTCAACAAAGTGTACATAATGCAGTTAAATTCTGTTTAAAATATTTATTTAAATCCATTAATTGTATCACAATTTTAAATCTTCATACAGTTCAGTGTGTTTTTAGTAGTGCTGCATGGAGACCTATACGACAAACAAGACTATTGAAATCCACCTGATAAGTCTTCCTAGGACGGATCATCCAATGTTATCACAAATATTGTAACTCTATATTCTTATATGTTGGAAAACAGGTTCTGTATTTTGGGTGGAATGCAGGTAAGTAATGACAGTACTCTGTCTAGACTTCAACGCAAGTTAAAACTATCATAGGATTCAAAATCCAATGTATTTGTAGTTCTCAATTTGATGACAATGTAAACAATAAAAATCCCTGCCAGAAATTTGACAAAGAAGTTGCATTTGTGTTCTTATTTAAAGTGCTGTAGCAGAATTTTTGTAGACTAGTCTAATATCGGTCTAATATCAGTTAAATTATTTTCAAGAATATTTTTTTAGTTAAGCAAGATACTATCTGCAGAAGTAATATCTTGATCCTGGGGTATTGATTTGCCGAGCTTTATCAATGCTTTCCGCACATTTACTCTTTGCACGGTTTCACCAATTGCGAGGAGTCTTGAACTTAACTGGCAGCAACGTGAATGTGGGCATTATGCAACAGTTCGCTCAGGTTCGATACTCTTTACGTGAAACCATTGACCTTGCAAAAAGAGGTGAATGTATTGTTGTGTAACACCCATTTCATTCCAGAGCCAGTTCAAGTCTGTACCTGCAAAAGGTGAACCGTGCAAACAGTCATTATCCTGAATATGGAATAGCTTGACACACTGGTTAAGGTCTTTGCCTTAGTATAGAAGGTCAGAAGTTCAAAGGACTGTAAAAAAAATCAATTACCTCCCCATTGTTGCATCAGGATGACACGGGACGGATGAGCCATCAGTGGAATTCCCGTCGGAGAACAATATACTGGGTCATTTCAATGTCATGTTTTGTAAACGTAACATTTTCGTCGATCATTGTAATACCTTTTGTTTCAGTTAAATGTTATTAGTCCTATTGTGCTGCCTATTCATATTAAAAAAAACCTTGACATGCTTCATGTAGCTCATTCGATCTCGGAAGGATGCCAAGAAACCCAAAATGACGGCTCTTCATCGTCTGGCTCGACTGCGCTTTGTCGACAACGCCGACAACAGAACTTGAATTGGTGACGTATTAATGTCATGTTTAGTGACGAGTTTTAAGAAGTTTAGAAGGCCGATTATTAAGGCTTGGAGAAGACGCGAAGGAAGCTTCGCGGATTGCAACATTGACAAGAGACAGCCTTTGCTGGGGCAGCGCATTGGTGTCTGATGGAATGTCGATGGTAAGCAAGACCAGACCGGTGTTTATTGATGGTAACCTCAATGCAATGAACTATCGGGATGCTTTCTGTTGCAGTTCTGTTGTTGAACAATATTGGCGCTAAATGCCATCCATATACTCCAAGGTGACAATGCTCACCCAACAGAGCTGGAATTTTCACGTACTTGGGTAACTGACGAAACTAAATTGGATGACTTGCGAGAGTTCCTTGTTGATGCTTTCCCACAGGAGCGTATAACCAGACAGGTATAGACCATCAGCCCAGAAGATTTTGATCAGACGAACGAGGTACCAATATCTGAGCACGGGAAAATTCAGAGAAAAATGTAACTTTTGCAAATATGAAAGTCTGCCGGAGGTCCGCTGCTGCGTGTGGCCCTGTGGGAGGGGTTAAGTTACTATGGGGGTCAAATGTTTTAAGTGCTCTAAATCTAATAGCTCAGGTAACCAGGAGTAAAAGAGTCAATTGGGTCACATGCGTGTGGTGCTTCCTTTCCAAGATATTTGGGAAAATAGGCTAAATGTCATTTGTTTATTCAAGAAAGGTCAACGTTTGTAATACCAAGATTTCTTTGTAAAAAATATCAAAAAATTATTTAATGATACTGATTCAAAATATGCCTTTTATTTTGCATAGGGTTGGTTCCCTTTAATAGGGAGGAGTATAATGTCCCCATCCCCATAGAGTTCTACAGGGAATTTTTTACCCCTTCCATTATAACAAGAAGATGATGCCGAAAGTGCAAAAGCATCATTAAAAGTATCATTAAAAAAATATTTTTACAAAGCAATCTGGGTATTACACACGTTGACCTTTCTTGAATAAACAAATGACCTTTAGCCTATTTTCCCAAATATCTTGGAAAGAAAGCACCACATGCGTGTGACCCAATTGACTTTTTTACTCCTGGTTACCTGAGGAATAATTAATTTTGAGCTATATTACATTAGATTTAGAGCAGTTCAAACATTTGATCCCCATAGTAACATTACCCCTCTCCCGGAGCCACACGCAGCAGCGGGTCTCCGGCCTTCTGGGCTGATGTAGTAGTAAGCAGCATGCGGAGGAGTTGTCAGGCAACTAGCGATTGTTGCAAGAATGGTGTCATTTTAGACGGAGAACATTAACTAATCCACTGATGCATAACAGGGTACAAAGAGGTCTCCAATAAATGAAAAATAAGTGACTCAAAAAAAAAATCAACTTTTTTGAAGAGTTTATTATCTCGCTCAAGGACACACACACGGTTGCCACGGCGGAGCTCCATCTCACGACTTCATAGTCTAATGATCAAGAGTCCCGCCTTTTTCCACTGGACCACACGAGCTCTAAAATAAGAAACATGATAGCATCAAAGGTTGAAATCGATTAGTCTATTAAGGTATATGTAGTATATTTTGCATCCCAATGAAGAGGTAGCTCATC
Organism: Ophioderma brevispina; assembly: GCA_023653785.1. NCBI lineage: Eukaryota > Metazoa > Echinodermata > Ophiuroidea > Amphilepidida > Ophiodermatidae > Ophioderma > Ophioderma brevispina. The sequence continues at coordinate 24,556 of JAMKCH010005121.1, forward strand.
CTGCTATCCGCGCAAAGAATGGCACAACTATCAAAGAAGTAGAATATTTTAATTACCTGGGGTCCTATGTACTTGATAGCAGAAAGGACCTCTTGAAAAGAAAAGGAAGGCTTTAATAAGCTTGAGATCTTATGGAAGTCCGACATCACCAGATCAACTAAGATTGCCTTCTTCAGGGTCTGCGTGGAAAGCATCTTACTGTATGGTGCAGAATTATGGAATATGAAGGAGGGACTCTAAGACCGGTTAAATGGCACTTATACCAGGATACGCATTCGAGTTCAAAAAATCTCCTGGAAGAAACGTCCTAGCGATCATCATATACCTCCTAGCTCTATAATTAAGGCATGGATGAAAGCCCAGTTCATAGGGCATTGCTTTCGATCCAAGGACCAGATTATATTAGACCTTGGTGGATACTCCATGTCCAAGTAGAGGTTTCACTTTGAATGAAGAGGGAACAGTACTGCTGGATAAAGACGTTTGGCAAAGAAATGTGTCACGGACAGCGAGGGAAGTCAAAGGTTGATGATGATTGCATCACATTATTTTTACCGCGTAGTAAATATTGGTAAAATAAACTGCGCGCATTTGGTTAAAAGCTTTGGTTCACAGCATAAACGTTTTCTTGCACTTTCGCCGAAAATAGAAACGATCATTGTTTACAAGATAGTTTCAAGTTCGATGTATACTAATATTTCCTCTCATCGAAGATTGATGGAGTGCGTAAAGCTGGATCAGTCCTGTCCACCAATTCAACATCAGAAGAGTTCATCGCGTTTTGCTTTGGTGGCGATCTTTCTCCTGCGGATTTGGCCTTTAATAGACATAGCATTGCGATGTCAAACGCTAACTCAAGGAGTTCTACGACAGTGAGAACGGAGATCCCTATCCACAATCCGACATTACCACCGATATCACTCATCAAGGCATATCTCTAGATGGAAAATAAAAACAGAGTGCGTTTCAGTAAAGTACTCTCAATTATCTCTTCTTTATTTCACTTCTCTTATCTCTCTCTCCCTCTCTCTCTTCCATCTCTTGCGAAAGTACAAGTACAAATCCTACAATTATAAATTAATCTCCTTTGAATGACGTAGATGCAGCTTAATGACGTATGTGAATGCACAGTTCTTTTCATGCATACTTCAAAGGCACTATCAGTGATTTGCTAAATCAGAAAATCGAAAAAATCATCAAAATGTTTGCCTTTTGTAAGAAGTATAGGTATCGTAAGATATCCTGGAAGTGATACGACCATAATACAACCTAATAACAACAATCAAATATTACGGACTTACATATTACAACACGTAATTTAATGGCGGTTCATATCTTTGAACACTGCTGTTTTCTTCCTTTTCTGTCATTTTTACAGTTGAAAAATATACCTTTTGAGAGTCCTACTGCCTTATCCTTGTAAGCTATTCCTGCAAATTTCAAATATGTTCACTCTTTCGGGTGGATCACTGATAGTGTGTTTAAGTTTGGTCAAGTTCGAATGTTGATCTTGTGTCAAAGATGGCCCTTTTTCGAAAACTTTGTGAACACATTATCTTAAAATGTAAAGACGGATGAATAGTCATTTTGTACCACTCATGTATCTTGAGTAAATCTACGAAGACCAAAGATGGAGGTCAAAAGTCAATTAAAGTCATTTAAAAAAAATGAACACAGAATGTGGAAAAATCGAGGGAGGTTCATCTTTGTGAATACAACGAATTTGGAGAAAAACTTGGTCTATCTAAGAAATAGGTCTGGGCCAAAGGTCAAAGTTGATCAATTTTCTAGAAACTGTCAATTGCGAAATTTAAGCGTATGGATGTTTATCTCTAGATCATAGATTTAACTTGAATAGAGTTAGAATCGAAAGAGCTTGTTGGATCTGGGATATGTAGTAAATGTGCTTTAAAATGATCTTGAATTTGTGCTCTAGAAATGCACAAATCATTATTACAACCTTATTGCAATCATACATCTTCAGATGAGTCAAGTTATTACAAGGAGCTTTTCTACTTAAAGCAATAATAGCACATTTTTTTGAAGAGCGCCCCCAATCTTTCAAAAATTTTGAGATTTTGACACGGTTGCCTTGGTAACTGGCTAGTAAACTATACCTGTGAATGGTCTATGTGTCACAAACGAAGGAATTTTGCAATTAGAATAATTAATATCGGAGATCTCCGATAATAATTCAACGTCTACTGGAAATGGCCTTCCAATATAAAAGAGTCGGAAAATAGCGCCATGTACGTGTCTACACTCATCCATTAGTTGTTTTATTGGTCAGGCAAGTCAAGTTAGAGATCATTTTCTTGAGGTGGCACTATTTCATCATGGACGGACATAAAACTTAGCATTTACAGCTATGCTGTTAAGTACAATCTGGGATCCCAATTCTAATTACAAAATCGCTTATTTTATGATGAATACGCATTTTTGAGCATTCTCGATTTACCAACATAATCGTGCAAAAAAATATCAAATTTTTAAAATTGGGGGCGCTCTTCAAAAATGTGCTGTTATTGCTTTAATCTCAAAATTGCCTTGGCCATGAAGCTGGCCACATTCCCGCAGGAGAGACTCACAAATTAGTGAAGAGTGGATGAAAACATTTGTCTTTCAACTTTCAACTCATGATTTCTTTTGACTGTCACTGGGTGTTTTGATACACTTTGCTGGCAAATTAAATTCTGTTAAAATGTCAACTAAACCCCCTGTGAAGTTGCTTAGAAACGACTTACGCCATATGTTTCTGTCTGGTAGATGTAGTCGTAGGTCAGTTCTTCATAGAAAACATTAATTTTGACCACATTGGTTCTGTAAATAAAGGAAATAAATAAACACACACCTTTTTAGTAATTTCCAAAGATAATTGTTTAAATATATCCTTTCAACGATACTACACATTTACTCGTTCACATATACGAGGTGTAGGTACAAAACTTGCAGCAGTTGCCAGAATAATGTGAATAACCATAGATAAAATGATTTGCCAAATACTCTTCATTGCTCAAGTAACAGGGGCGCAATTCGATCTTTGTTTAAACATGTGTAACTTAATTTATGCCTTCCTTGGCATGTGCACCCATCTTCTTTTTCTTTGTTTATGTTTGCATTGTTTGTGGTGTTTTTTGGGGGTTTTTTTGCTCGCGCCCGGAAGGCTATAAGAGATTACTTCCAGAGAGACACCTGCGATTTTCCAATGTTGCGAACGAGGGTGAGATAATAACATATTTGAGATGTTTTCAGACACATACATCTGTGGCATACTGCTCGAAGTATAAACAATAACAATCGCTGATTTGACCAATAATTATGAATAGGATTTCAATGTTACTCCTTTTTTGATAACGATATCATATTAATGACTTAATACATGTTGATTTGAACAAGGCTTGGTGGCCAGTCTGGTGGCGCTATACCTCAACATTGTCTATGGGCTCAGACGATGGCGGCCAAGACTCTTTCAATATAACAACTCATCAAAACGAACCAAACATCACTTTGACAGATGTACTCTGTAGCTCATCGACAGTAGAGGTTAAACGCAGAGGTTAGTGAGTGCGCTAGACGTTAGTTAGATGCTGGAGGGTTGGTTTCTTAGATACTTGGTTGTTTCTCCTTTAAATGCTTCGGTTGTAGTGATATTGACGAGGGTTTCAGGTAGACAGTTACATTCGGGTTTATTGTACGTCAAGCCCATGCGCGAGTTCACATCGTGTGCAGGGCCGCCGAGAGAAAATCCCGAGGAGAGAAATGGGGGCCGGGGGTAACTTTGAGTTACGGGCCCCCCTTTTACCAACTTCGTTTTCCAGAACTTCATGGGGGGGATGTTGACGTTGCCATGGCCTGCGAAGCGGCCAATGAAGCCGCTGCGAGGGGTGTGCACGCGTGGGAGCTGTATATACAGTTCGAGTCAATAAAAACCCTAATTCAGGAAAGATTTGTTCTTCAAGGTAACGTTATTTTGCTTCAAGTGGTTTGCTTTGGTTGTTTACAGAGAAAACAGGCTATCAGAAGATGTTTAGGTGGTGTGGCTTTCGGGCTTTGGGTTCAGAAGAAACTAGGTCATTTGCAAGAAGACCTAAAAATTCAGTGGGCCGATTTTGCAGACAAATGCGGAGAGACTGGAACACCGACGATATGGCAAGATTTTGCACAATGAAAGCATGAGAAACCTGGTTTTTCGTTGTTTTTGAATTTTGAAAAAACTGGTTGGTTTTTCAACCGAAAAACAAGGGTTTTTTCGATTTGAAAACAACCCGGTTTTTCGATTCGAAAAGTAGGTTTTTTGATCAACTAGTGTATCAGCCGAGTTAGAAAGAAAACTGGTTTTTCGGTCGAAAAAACTAGGTTTTTCAAAAACCTAGCTTCTCAAATTTTGATAAACACTGGCTTTTCAAATAGAAAACCAGGTTTTTCGATTTCAAAAAGCTGAGATTTTTGAAAAAACTTGTTTATCGTCGAGGTAAACCTGGTTTTTCGGCGACAAAACTAGGTTTTTCAAAAACCTAGCTTATCAATTGATTAAACCTGGTTTTTCAAATTCGACAAAAAACCAGGGTTATCGATTCGAAAAGCAAGGTGGTTTGATAAACCTAGTTATCAGTCGAGCAACCTGGTTTTTCGATTGAGAAAACCAGTTTTTCAAAAACCCCTGCATATCAAATTTAAAAACCTAGGTTTTTCGCTCGAAAAAACCAGGTTTCTCGATGTAAACTAGGTTTCTCAAAAAACCTAGCTTTCGAATCGATTAAACCAGGTTTTATCGTAGAAAAACCAGGTTTTTCAAATTTGATCGAAGGTGTTTTGAAAAACCTGGTTTTCGACGATTTGAACAAAACCAGGTTTTTCGATTTGAAAACCAGGTTTTTCGATTTGAAATGATAGGTTTTTGATACACCCACATGGGACAGTCGAGAAACCTGTTTTTCGATTGAAAAAACCAGGTTTTTCAAAACCCGTGCATATCAAATTTGAAAAACTAGGTTTTTCGAGCGAAAAAACCAGGTTTCTCGACTGATAAACTAGGTTTCTCAAAAAAAAACAGCTTTTCGAATCGATTAAACAGGTTTTTCGATTTGAACAAACAGGTTTTTCAAATTTGTATGCAGGGTTTTGAAAAAAAACTGGTTTTTCGATTTGAAAACCAGGTTTTCATTTGAAAAACCAGGTTTTTTTCATTGAAATGATAGGTTTTTGATAACCTAGTTTATCAGTCGAGAAAAACCTGGTTTTCGATGAAAAACCAGGTTTTTCAAAAACCTTGCATAACAAATTGGAAAAAACTAGGTTTTTTTTTTACGCTGAAAAAAACCAGGTTTCTCGACTATAAACTAGGTTTCTCAAAAAAAACCTAGCTTTTCGAATCGATTAATATAAACCAGGTTTTTCGACTTGAAAAAAACCAGGTTTTAAATTTGATCTGCAGGGTTTTTGAAAACAACCTGGTTTTTCGATTGGAAAAACCAGGTTTTTCGATTTGAAAAAAAACAGGTGTTTCGATTTGAAATTGCTAGGTTTTGGAAAAACCTAGTTTATCAGTCGAGAAACCTGGGTTTTTCGATTGAAAATAAACCACCAGGGTTTTCAAAACTGGCATGTCAAATTGAAAAAACTAGGTTTTTCGATCGAAAAAAAACAGGTTGTTCAAAAACCTTGCATAATCATATTTGAAAAACCCGGTTTTTCGATGGAAAAATCAGGTTTTTCGGCCGATAACTAGGTTTTTCAAAAAAACCTAGCTTTCAAATCGATAAACATGGTTTTTCAAATTGAAACACCAGGTTTATCGTTCGAAAAAGCTAGGTTTTAGGTTTGTGAAAAACTAGTTATTCGCCTTATAAACCTGGTTTTTCGATTGAAAAACCTGGTTTTCGAAAACTTTGCTTATCGGATTTAAAAAATCCAGGTTTTTCGATGGGAAAACCAGGTTTTTCGATCGAACAAGCGAGTGGTTTTTGTTAAACCTAGTTTATCGGTCTAGAAACGGTTTTTCGGTGCGAAAAACTAGGTTTTTCAAAAACCGAGCTTATCAAATTTATAAACCTGTTTTTCAACGAAAAACCAGGTTTTTCGATTTGAAAAGCTAGGTTTTGAAAACCTAGTCTATCGGTCGAGAAAACCTGGGTTGTTTCAGTGAAAACCTGGTTTTTTCGGTTTGAAAAAACCAGTTTTCGGCCGAAAAAACTAGGTTTTTCTCTTTCATTGTGCAAAAACTTGCCATAGACGTGTACCATAACAAAAACAAACAACATATAGCAAAGACAATTCAACACATGCAATTTCAGATTGTTTCGATTTCTTCTCGACAAAAAAACATATCAGTTTGAATAAATGGTCTATTTGTAAAAACTTTAAGTAAATAGCTTCAAAAAAATTAAATTACCATTGTTAAATCATATAAAAGAGTCAGTTATTGAAAATTCCTCCATATCATTGTCGCAGTTCATGAAATAATTAAACTGCCGCTCAGAGATTTTGTTTTACATCTCTAAGGTAATTATTTGCCACAAATACAGTATACTCAGCGTCCATAAATGTAGGAGACCTTAAAGCTGAAGTTTTCAGGGAAATAAATCGGAATTAAACCTTAAAATTCATTATCGCACGGCTGTTTCAAGCGGAATCCAAAACTTTCTATGGTTTCACTTTTGCTCCCAAGTTCCGTTGTAGGTTAAAAACCATGAAATCTTGTAAACCAAAGTAAACTGTATTCTTACACCAGCTATCTTGAATTTCTTAGTTAGGAAATTGAAACATGTGTTACTTAGGGGGGGGGGGGGAATTTTCTTTTGTAATCTCTGGGATATTTTTAAATCCTTCATACTCTCCCACCTTCTAATGTTCAACAATAATTTGGTGTTAAATATTTTACTCAGTCACTGCTGAAGACCATTTTACTTTATGTAAGCGATGCACCTTTGTTTGGCTCAAATCGGCCAAACGATTTTGAATTCTCTCGCAAAATAGGCGGAACTTCTTTCTCCAAAGTCCAAATTGGACACCAATAAACGTTTTCTGAAAGCCTGTCTATCCTTCTTTATAACCATAGCAAACATTTGAGCAAAACCATTCTTAACTAGTTAATTAGTTTTTTAGTCGGACTGTAGTTTTTTTTTGCCTCACACTGTATAATGATTGATCGATGAAACCTCAATGGGTGGTTTTTTGTTTACGATTACCATCTTTGGTTTAGGGAAACGGCCCAGGGGTGGGTGACAGGAGGGGTGTCCCCTCCCGGCGAAGCGCGGAAGCCTATTGCAATGTTCACTTTCCAAAAACACATTTTTCTCATGAAATCTTGATAGAAACAAATAGAATTTTTTTAGTATTCACTTTTTATGTATAGGTAGGAAAAAACGTTTCTACAAAGTAAAATACAGACTGATGTTTTAGTTTTGTTTAAATAATAATATAAAAGTGGTTCATCGAAAGTTTCATATATGAAGCGGCAGCGGCCCGGGTGGGTGCAGGCACGAAGTTGCGCGGAACCCCTGCCATGTTCACTTTCCAAACACCATTTTCTCATACATTTGATAGAAACAATTTGAAATTGGTATGTAGTCCACTTTAAAACTAATGACCAACCCGTTTTTAATTTTTTTGTGGTATTTCTCAAACTAAGAGAGGCCCTGCACTAAATTTATTAACCGCGCGTAGCTCAAAAAAAATGGGAATTGCGTGGGTTCGGTATTTCTCATGGAATCGGTAATCCTTGTCGCAGGAGGTGATACGGGCCCCCTGTATCCATCACTGCGGCTCTCTCTTCCTCTCTCTCTCACATCCCTCGCTCATCCCCCCCCCCCAACTCATCCCCTTCTGGCCTTTTGTCACAACCTCAAGGGCTGAACTTTGATTTACGGGTCCTATAATCTCGGGCCCCCTGGACCCCGGGCCTCGGGGTCAATTACCCCTTTGACCCCCCCTCTCACGTTACTGTCGGTGTGTTAACACCAATTGGGTCTGTTCTTGGTCTTTTTTTTGTGGGGTGGTCTATGAAATGTTTTTTTATTTATGTTTTTCGCCTCCCAGCCCTCCACCCGCTCCGGGGTTACCGGTCCGCCGGGGTCACCCTTCCCCCCATTCTTCCGACCCCCCCGGTGCCCCACTCGATTTAAACTTTCGTGACCAGGCCTAGCCCTTAGTCAAGTCTCTGTGTGTGTAACCGTTTGATCGTGTAAAGCGCATTCCTACCGTGTATGTCGTTTTTTAATTAGCTATTGCTGTTAGGGTTTGCAAAGTCTTACCCCCTGTTTTAGTACAAACCTTTTGTATTCATACTTTTCATTAGTCTAAAATTTTTTATACCAAGAAATCTGTAGGTATTTGGTAAGACTGGCTCGTGCTAACGTTGTTAGTCTACGCTTAAGCAAAAGTTGTACGATTCTTTTCCTTTTAATGTGGACACAATACTTACTCAACAAAGTTGGTGTCGTTGTTGACACTGTCCCTCAATGATCAGATATCGCCGAATTCTTCTTGGACAACAGGCTGTAAAACGGTAGGAATCATTAATCATAACGTCGATCGATAATCGATTGTGTAGGCGTATGATTGAAAAAATGTTTATCTTGCCTCCTAAACGAAAGAGTTATATCTCCACCAATCACCAACAGATAATAAAATAACGACAGAGCTCTGCGAGAGTTTAAATTCGTAAAAAAATATAAACATCCGGTTAATCACATTATAGCCTTCGCACTTAACACCTTTTCATTTGCCTTTATTCAGGTGTAGAATTAATTAGAGTCCGGCGTATTCATAGTCCGCGAC